>JAJPUD010005005.1:0-40408 GCA_023553655.1 Myrmecobius fasciatus | reverse complement strand
AGAGAGAGAGAGAGAGAGAGAGAGAGAGAGAGAGAGAGAGAGAGAGAATATAGGATAAGAGGTTGGGATGACCTTTGAGGTCCCTGGATGTTCCAGGGATAGCTACAGTCTCTCCATAAAACCCATTAAATGAAAGGACCCAACTAGCCCTTTTCTCTAAATGCCATGATACTCATCACCTACTTCTTTTTTCCTCTTACTCCCCAAGTCCTCCTTGTAAACTTTCAAACAATTGTCATTGTTGCCTCCTTATTCTGCCTTTCATCAGCAATGTGAGGCTTAACCTTCAATTCTATTGCTGTAGAGCTGTGGTTGGAAACTCAGAAAGATAGGGCCTCTTTTCCCAGACCCTTATCTATTCCCTGCCTCTCTTCTGTCAGCTGTAAAACAACACATTCTTAGGCTGTTCAATATGAGAACACTGATGCTGTTTTAGTACAAATGATAGGACATTTTGAGGTTACAGGTCTTATATTATTATAGAATTACAGAAGAATAGAGTCTGTCCTTGTCCTTCTTAGGTGAGGAGTCTTACTGACTCTCCTTTAGTCTGGCTTCTGTCTAAATACCTGAATTCAACTTATTGCTATTTCAGGGGCCTATTTCATCTGACTACCTGGCAAATCAATATGTTATTTTTAGTTCTGCACTGTTTCTATTTCCAGTTTAGATGGAGTTTACCTCTCTTGATCCCCCTGCCAAAATTTTACTTCTTTTCGTATTTTTACCTTCTATTGAAATACTAACCAATTTTTTTTTGCCAACTGCCAATGCTGTAAGCATTTCAGTTTTCTTTTGATTTAATGTATCTTATACCAGAGGTATTTATGTCCTGGAAGAACCATAGAGGAATGAATTTCTTATACCTTGAAGTCACCATGATCCCCAATACACAAGAGATAGTTGAATGGGAAGTAAGGGAAGAAAGAAAAGGGAGATATAGAAAGCACCTCCATACCAGTTATGATATAATGGATATGACAATAGTCAAAACAGGCAACAAGAGGTAGGCAATAAGCATTTATCAGGTACTTGCTTTGTGCCAGATACTGTGCTAAGCACTGGGGATTCAAATGTAAGCAAGCAAAAAGGCAGTCCCTGTTCTCAAGGAGCTTACATTCTATGGAGGAAAGACAATACTCAAAAGGGAGCTGGAGGGAGTGAGGGAGGGGAGGGGAATTGAGGAAGAGTAGGATAGTGAAGTCTTAAGAGTGGAAGCAAAGCCTGAAGGCAAATAAAGGGTGACTAGCCTGATGATTCACCCCCCACACCTCTGTGACCTCCATGTACATCAGATGGATACTAACAGACTCATGAATAGGGTCATAGTGCTGACTTTACTACTATCTATATGACTTTGGGTAACTTCTTGGCCTCTCTGACCCTCAGTGTCTTTTTCTGTAAAATGGGGGACTCAAATGAGATGATCACAGACTCATAAGTTTTAGAATTAGGAGGGGGTTTAGAGGTCATTGAATGAAACTTCCTCATTTTACAGTGGCAATATTTGAGGTCCAGAGTGGTCATGAAGGTAGTAATGACTCTGTTTAAAGATTTGAACCTTGGTCTTTCAGACTCCAATGTAATAATGCCCTATCCAGTGCTCCACATTGCTCTTCATTATCCATAGTCTTCCCACTCTATAATCTTGGTTCATAATATGAGCCTATGACTTCATTCTTTCAATACTTCCTACCTGTAGCTATGAATCAGTCTTCTACCAGGTGGAAGAATGCAGTTTCCTGAAAATTCATTTTAGAGGACATCTTCAAGATCTTCAATGCAACTAACATTTCTTTTTAGGTACAATGCTGTAGCTGCCTTTTTGATTTATTTGAATATGAAAGAGGAGGAAAAACCCCAGCAATTTGGGTTGAAACCATTCCCCTATCCCCTCTATTGCTCTTAGCCTAATCATATTGAGTGGTGGAGGAGAGTGGGCTCTCATCAATTTGAGAGAGTGGGACTCTATTTTCTTTAATTCCTTAAAATCAACTCTTGTTTCTCAAAAAATTCTTTCTTTCTTATGATGAACCTAAATCTTAACTTTTCAAATTAAGTTTGTTTTCTTTGAATGATTTGTGTGGAGAATAAAGATAAATTGACTATTATCCCAGACAAAACTTCCTTATAGCAAGAGCTAACATTTATATAAGGGCACCTAGGTGCCTCAGTGGATAAAAGGCTAAGCCTGAAATCAGGAAAAATCCTCTTTCTGAGTTCAAATCTGGTCTCAGACACTTAGTAGCTGTGTGACTTTGGGCAAGTCACTTAACCCTATTTATCTCAATTTGCTAATTTGTAAAATGAGTTGGAGAAGGAAGTGGCAAACTACTTCAAGAAAACCCCAAATGGGGTCATAAAGAATCAGTCACAAAGGAATAAACAACATTTATATATAGCAATTTACTTTACTATTTTACTCGATACTCACAACCTTCTCAGGTAGGTGCTATTATTATTTCCCATTTTACAGATGAGAAAACTAGGACTAAGAGAGTGTCAGTGGATTCAAATCCAGTATATTCTGATGCTAAAGTCTAACACTCTGTTGTTAAATAGGCCATGCTTCTTTTAAAATAATAGCTAATATTTGTAAAACATTTGGCATTTACAAAGCACCTTACCAATATTAACTCATTTTATCCTCACAACAACCCAGGGATATAGGTGCTGTTATCGTTCCCATTTTACAGATGAGAAAAATGAAGTTGAGAAAGGTTAAGTGACTTGCAATCAAAGCTAATAAATATCTAAAGCAGGTTTTGAACTCAGACCTTTCTGACTCCAGGCCTAGAGCTCTGGCTGTTCTATGCCACTTATAAAATCTTGCTTTGCTTCAGCCTAAATAATTTATATTCTTTTATCCCATTTTATTATCATCATCACCAACTTACCCTAGTCTTTTTGTTCTTCCATCCAGTATGAAGTTGTCTGGCTATCAGCCAGCATCAACTTTTTATATGGATCCCAGACCTGGTGCAAATGAGAAGTGAGTAAGATAACACCTGGGAATGATATGTCACGAGGCATATATGACTCACTGAATTTGAGAAAAATGGGAAAGATGATTCAAATCTGGGAAAATGAGGGAATTAGAGGAGGATGTACCCCTCACTAGTGAGACCTATGAGCTCTTCTCAATTATACCTTCACATTCCTTTGTGGAGATGTGAACAGTTGATAAGGCCTTGTGCTTTAGGGCCTTGTGGAATTTGTACCTGGAATAGCAATGTCATAAACCAAGGCTTCTTAAACTTTTTCCACTTACCACCCCTTTTTTGCCCAACAAATTTTTGAGACGTGGGTATATAATATACATATACATATAACATATATATGTATATATATACAAGTCAAACAATTCCTAATAATAAATCATAAAGAAATTTATTTTAAAAAAATTCTTTGGTATACATATAATTTTACCATTTTCTAAAGATGAAAGCAAATTTGCATAGTAATGAGTTAAATGTATTTGTTTATTTTTACATATAATTAAATCTCAGTAAAATATTTGATGCCTTTTACAGTTGTCAAATTTTTTTATGACCTATACCTTCAGTTTCATGACCACAATTTAAGAAGTGTGATCCACAATTTAAGAATGTTTGCTTATTCCTTGTGAGTTCTAGTCATTCTCTTGCATTTTTAGAAAGAAGGGAATAAGTAATATTTATTAAGTGCCTACTATGTGCCAGGCAAAATGCTAAATACTTTACAAATATCTCATTTGATGTTCACAATTACCCTGGATGTAGATGCTATTATTATTCTCATTTCACAGCTGAGGAAATGGAGGCAGCCAGAAATTAAATGATTTGCCCAGAGTTACATAAGTAGCAAAATGTGTGAGGTCACATTTGAACTTGGCTCTATATTCTTCTGGTTGGGATGTTATACTATAATAAGATCTCAAATTCATATGTTACTTTAGATCATGGAAAGCTAGATGGTCAGTGATGAGTGCCAGATTTGGAATAAGGAAGATAGCTTCCTGAGTTAAAATCTGACCTCTCACACTTGCTGGCTGTGTGACTCTGGGCAAGTTTCCTCATCTGTAAAATGAGCTGAAAAGAAATGGCAAACCATTACATCGATCTTAAAAAAAGATGAGTTTAGAAAGAGTCAAATTCAACTAAACAATGACAACTTTAAATCATATAATAGATGGTATTATATGAAGTTTGAATATGAATGTAAATATCATATGTTGTATTATATGATGCTCACAGTTCTGTTGGGATGGGCAATCAAAATGTTATTATCCTCCTTTCATAGAGGAAAAAACTGGGCTTCTTGGAAGTTAAGTATCTTAACTAAATTCATAGACTCAGGAAACCCAATTCTCTTTCTACTACACTATATGATAATGTTCTAAACTCACAATGAAGAAAAATTAGTTGGGATCAGAGCTGATCAAGAATTGGAAAGGAGAGAGTTAAAAATGGGAAGAAGAGAATAGTTAGTACAAGAGAAAAGAAGAGTTTTACTAGGTTAGACAACTATAATAAAGTAAAGGAAAACAGCTTTGAAAGACTACAGATCTGGGCTCCATGCAGTGACCAATACTGGCTTCAGAAGACTTGATGAAACATGCCATTAACCTCTTAACTAACAGGTTATGTTCTAGAACTGAAGAATGAGACATAAGTTTAGACATAGCTAAGATATAGATTTATTTTGCTTGATTGTACTCATTTATAATGGTGATGTATTGCAGCCCTTAGGAATGTTATAATAATAACCCCCAGACTACCTGGCCTTGGGAATGTTGTACAGTATATACTCTAAGCCATCTTGAATTAGGAATAATGTATTTCTTCCCTTAGGCTATCTTACCTTAGTTTATAGCCAGGATACTGAGTCTAAAAGATTTCTGGCTGTCACATAACTGTCTGCTGACCTCTATTAATTGGATGTTTTGAGCTAATTAGCATCAACAATGCACTAATCAAACTCTTCAATCAAACGATTTATAGTTTTGTACTAATTGCCCTCCACTTGACTTAGTGATGTTTCAGACCTAAAAACACACTCCCAGAAGATTTCCTGCTTCAAACTCTGCCCAGCAAACTATGGGTAGAGCCCCTGTACACAAAGTAAGAAACAGACCACTTCTCAACTCCATCTTTAAGCCATAAAATTAGCATATCGGTGACATGAAGCACCTGATTTCTCTCACTTCTTTCCTGTAAAAATACCCGTTTTCCATCTGCTTGTTTACTATCTTCCCCTTTGGAATTTAGCCCTTTTAGAATTGGTGTTACAATTATAATAAACTTTGCCCCTTGACTTGGATATGTCTGAGCCTGCAAATGCTTTTGAGATACCTCATGACACCAATCTGAAACCCCAACATTTTGGGGCCCCTTGACCTCAACATATTTGGTGTGTCTCTCACTCTGACAGTATTATTGGTAGAAAAAAGGAGGAGTTGGGTGGTATAAGTATAGTAATGACAAAGATACAAAAATAAAAGAAAGATCATCAATTAAATATTTCAAATCTATGCAGAAGAAAACAAAAAGGTTTGAAAGTATACATAAACAGGGTTCATAACTATTAAATTCCTAATTTAAAAAGCATTTTAAAACGTGAACAGAAAGAATGTTATAGAAAAGTTGGAGGCAGGAATAGAGTTCTGAGACCTGTAATCTTGAGGGAATCTTGGGGTACCCTCTATGACTTCAATGGGCATTAGGAACTAGGGAGCCAGAGAATTTTACTTCTCCTTTGGGAGTTATAGGAGATTAGACAAAGCATAGGTTTCTTATGGAAATAGGATAAAGTTTAAAGAAGAATAGAGATTTTTTCAGAGATTCAGGGAGAGAAGATATTTAGGATTAAGACAAACTGATCTCTGATATTGGAACACTGGCCTTCTGACTTCAAAATACTTGTGGAAAACATTTCACAAATTGAACAAAATTGATCTCTAATTTTTTGTGGGGGGTCTCTTTCAGGAGGTGACTGGTGGAGTCTTTCAATGGATATTTTACTTTCGGGTTTTAGGATATCAAGATAGTTTTCCTTGATGATTTCTTGAAAGATATTGTCCAAGCTCTTTTTTTTCCATCATAGTTTTCAGGTAGTCCAATAATTCTTTGATTGTCTTTCCTGGATCTATTTTCTAGGTCACTTGTTTTTCCAATGAGGTATTTTACATTTTCTTCTATTTTTTCTTTTTTTTCCCCTTGGTTTTGTTTGACTGATTCTTCATGTCTCATTAATTCATTCACTTTCATTTGTTCAATTCTAATTTTTAGTGAATTATTTTCTCTAATTAGCTTTTTTTACCTTTTGCATTTGACCAATTGAACTTTCAAATTAGTTTTGTTCATTAGATTTTTTCCATTTCACTAATTCCATTTTTAAGTTGTTTTCTTTATCCATTTCACTGATTCTATTTTTCTTTTTCCATTTTCTGTTTTACCAAATCTATTTGGTTTTCTTTGCTATGATTTTCCCATTTCACCAATTGTATTTTTTAAGGAGTTGCTTTCTTCAAACAGTTTCTGGTTTTCCTTTTTGAAAGCTCTCATTTTCTTTCCCGAATTTTTTTTCTCTCTTTTAAGAACTTTTTTTTTTGCTGAGGCAGTTGGGGTTAAGTGACTTGCCCAAGGTCACACAGCTAGAAATGTTTAATGTCTGAGGTTAGATTTGAACTCAGGTTCTCCTGACTTCAGGGCTGTTGCTCTATCCATTGCACCACATAGCTGCCTCTTCAGATCCTTTCTGAATTCTTCCAAGACAGCCTTTTGAGTTGGAGACCAACTAATATTACCCTTTGAGGCTTCACCTGGAGGTATTTTGCATTTGATGTTCTCAGGATTTAAGGTCTATTCTTCCCTATCTCCATAATAGACATCTATGGTCAGAGCTCTTTTTTGCTTTTTTGCTTATTTTTAAAGGTTGAGGTCTGCTCCTAGGGCAAGGGGAAGATAGTCCAGAGCTTCCTCTACAGGGCTACAGGAGTTTTATGCTGCCCTGGGGCTGGTGGTACTGCCAATTTCCTCCCCAGCTGGGTGGGCATGGCCAAGTCCTGATTGTTATGCTGGAGTTCAGGGTTTCACTAATTGTCTTCTGTAGTTGCATCAGCTAATCTGCTGATGCATTGGCTTCTGAATCAGGACAGAGTAGCCAATGCTGCTAAGAGCCTCCCACTAGATTCCCCTTGTGGGGCCTCTCTGCCCTGAGCCTCCCTGCACTTCTGCACTGGGCTGAATTCTTCTCTCTCTCTCCTCCCCCCTCTCTTCCCTCTCCCTTATCACCCTATTGATATAGACCTTTCCTGAAGTTCTTTCAAAACATCTTCTGCTGGAAATTTGTCATACTCCAAATATTTGTGTGTTTTGTCACTCCGCAATCTGTTCAGAGGCTTGATCTGGTATTGATTCTGAGGAAAGGCAGGAAGAACCCAGGCAAAAACATATCTTCTTGCCACCATCTTGGCTCTGCTCCCAAAGCTGAACTCTATGTACACACAAAGTACATACTGTACTTTGCATTCTTATGCATTCTCTCACCTGTGGCAACAGTACCTTTTGCCATACTCAAGATGAGTGGCTCAAAAATGAATAATTGCTATACTAGATTTTAAACTTCTTAAGGGCAAGGCTCTTTTCCTGTTTACCTTTATCATTCTCAGAAACTCTAATAGTTCATTGTATATTACTTTTTGTGGATCAGAATAGTGATTTCCTTAATGTAGGGAACTTGTGGTGTTAAAAAATTTAAGAGACATAATTTCTGGGTAAATAGTCGTTTTATTAATACTACTACCATTTTATTAATAAAAGAGGTCAATGGCACTCTCCACTGCTAAAGACCCCTCATGGCAGTGGACTTACAGTTTATATGCCCTTAGAAGAGTGGTTATTCCTAAGGGTGGCAATCAATTCTGGTTAACAATTAATAAGAGAATGACTATTACAAGGAGAAGTGAGTTCATTCCAATAAGAGGCTAAGAGAATAACATCATGTAACATTATGTCAATCTTGGACAAAAAGATTATCTCTATACCCAGACCATTTTTAGTTGGGGTATCTAATAAAAGAATTTATCCCCATCCAAACCTGAATAGAACACAATGGCCATACCCACCTTAGATTAAATCCCTTGTAAGGTTGGGTAGGACTTGAGCAAAACTGAGTAGAGTTAATTCAATCTTATTACCAGTAATATATATACTTCAAGAGATTGAACTTTGAAACAAGGACTATACAAAAGGGAAGAATTCTAGATCTCCCCCAAATTATTAATTATTAATAATCATTTCTCTCACACTTTCTCAAAGCATATCAGAACCCGATCTGATCCTTAGAATCTTAGAGAATTACCTGTGGCATGAAGAGGGCAAATGATTGAACAGAGATCCCACAGCAATTCATCTTGTAAAGATAAATTCTTATAAAGAAGTAAAGAAGCAAGTGTCACCGAAAACAGTTAAATCCAAGGTTTTTTTTGACTCTATCACTATAGAATACTATAATAGAAACTTTGCACATGATAGAAGTTTAATATCTATTTTCTAAAAAATTCAATTCTAATGAAAAGAAAATACATGATCAAAGTCTTAGTAAAAATACTCTTGTGGTAGCTGCAATAGTTGGAGAAGAAAAAGATCTGAAACTGAATTTTGTCACATCCTCATTTCAAGTAGAGGCAGAGTCTATGACATTTGTTCTGAGGAATTGCTTTCAAATGTCCTAAGGACTCAGAGAGAGGGCAAAGTTTTGAAGAGAGAGTAATAATGGTATGATAGGAGTAATAGTTTAAATTTTGTCTCCATGCAAGTTGGGCTAGTTTTTTCCTTAAAAAGTACTAGACCATCTTTGAAACTTGATTGGCTCAGAGGACTATGAGCTCAGGCAGTACATATGCCTTTGTATATATGGGAGCTTCAGCTGATGGAAAAAAGTAGGCAACTCCGAGACAGGGAAATTTCATGCAAGGGAAATCAACTTAAAGTGTCCTTACTACATATCCTTATAGAATGAATATTCTTCTCCTGTTACAAATAAACAAATCTCTTTTTGTTAACTGTTGAATATACTACAATTGTCCCTACTTTGCTACAAAATCAAAACTAAACTACCAAGGGACTGGCTAGAGTCAAGCCAATCCAGAACAGATGGGGAAAACTTTTACCTCTTTATCTATTTGGCTTTCATTTATCCATTGTTATTAGACTTATTCTTTGCATGTTGTTTGAAACACACAATTCTCTAACTCACTGGATATAAAATCTTTTATTGGCTAGTCTTTGGACATTCCTTTAAGCCTCACTTGCAAAGCTGTAAATTGTGAAATATAAAATATCAATATGGATTTATTTATAATAATTAAATGAGGACAATTATTTAACTGAGGACAGATTCTGACTTGATTGTCTAAAATGAGGCTTAATATCTATTTTCTGAGGAAATGCAATTCTACTGAAGAGAAAATACATGACCAAGGCCTTAGGAAAAAGTCAACTTTTTAATAGTTAGATAGCTATATGGCACAAGGATTGAGTACTGGATCCAGAGTGAGTAGGACTGAGTTCAAATATTTACTAGCCATGTGATACTGGACAAGTTATTTGATTTCTATTTGCCTCAGTTTCCTCACATGTAAAATGAAAATGATAATAATACCTATTCTGTGAGGACAAAATGAAATCATATTTACAAAGTGTTTTGTAAATCTTTAACAACTATATAAATCTAAACTCTTATTATGAACTATTATAATTAATCCTTGTAACAGGCTTATGAATCCCATAGATCTATTCCTGAAATAATTTTTATATGCATAAAACATACATAGGATTACAAAAGTAACCAATTATATCAAAATACTTATCAACATATGTATTTAAATTAACTTTACAGACCTCAGGTTAAGAACCCCCAGTCTGAAGGCCTATGAGGAAAGCTCCAGTAGAATATTAGGATATAATATTGTTCCACACAAAGCAATGCCAGATAATTCCTTCAATAGGGCTTTTCGATCATCTAGCCTGGTAGGGCTTTTTGGGAACAAGTCAACCAGTCAGTAAGTTTTCATTGACTTGTTCCAGTGTCTATAGCTCTATACTGCAGGAAGGCTATTTTATTAATATTGAGATTAGTTATGCCTTTAAGGAGCTTCCACACTAATATAATGGGTTGAAAGCTGTTCTCACAAGAGGAGGATGACGTCACTGAGGTTTGAAACACGCAACAAAATGACCTAGCATTACTCATCAGTGACTAGGATATCATAGACTTTTGAGAAGTAATTTGAATTGAAGTAGAAATAAGGAAAACATATGATGGTATTAATCTTGCTGAGGAGTCACCACTTGAAGCTCCATACAATAGAATGAATTTGTCATAGAAGAGAGGGGTGCCATGATAACTCATAAGTTAACATGCCTTGTAAACAAGGTAGAAGCAGGCGTGATTCCTGGATACATGTTGGGGTAAGAGGCAAATTAGAATAAACAGGTTATTCAAGTTTCAACTTGTGCAATCACTAGCAAAAGCCTGATTCACTGAGATACCAGGTTGGAGAAGAAAGAAGAAAAAGAAGATGGAGAATAAAGAGAAGGAAGATGGGAGCAGTTTCTTTCCTGATAAAACTATCTACATCTTTGGCTTGTGAATCGGATAAAATTGTTTCTTGAAAAGAGATTTTATCCAGTATCATGAATGACATTGATTGTTGAAACAGCAACAACCTCTAGTTTAGGTTTGAGGTCATGAGATTAAATATGGAAACAACTTAGAAGACTATTAAGTGATGTGTGAGAAAGGAGATGGATAGAGTTTTTGATTTTTTGAGGCATTGAGGTTTAAGTGACTTGCCCAGGATCTCACCATTAATAAATTAGATAATCTGAGGCTACATTTGAACTCAGATCTTCCTTATGCCAGGGCAGGTGTTCTATCCACTGTGCCATCTAGCTGCCCCAGGGGTAGCATTTCTTAGTCCCTCTACATAAATACAACATGGTTAGCTGCTTCTAAGGAGAAAGTTCATAGGATCATTGAATTTGGAGATGGAGCCTCTTATAAAACATCTAGTTAAACTATGTTTTACTATAGCTGAAGAAACTGCCCCCAGGAAGGTTAAGATCATACAATAAATGAATAGAGGAATAAGAATTTGAAACCAGGAATTTTGGCTATAAATGAAATGTGATTTCCATGTAATACTCCCCACAGGCAACAAGAACAGAATTTATTCTCAAGGAATCCAAGTCCTGGAGTGAGGTGAGTGAAGATAACTGGGTTTGCATACATAATATTAATAGGGATAAGAAATGGTCTGGACTTTACCCTAAATGATCTAACCCTTTGAGTAAAGATAATTCTCAATACAGCTGGCATATGTTTTATTCTGGGGGGAAACCAAGTCAGTAGCATTAAGCTATAATACTTTTGATTTGGCCATGATATCTGTTTCATCTTGTTCTATATAGGTACATTTCCTAAGTCTTGGCTTATAGGTTCCTTCTTCAGGTTTCTAAATGTCACTACTCCTTTTTCCTTTCTGGGATTACCCAAACTCCAGGAATCCTGCACAGAGTACAAACACAAAGGTTTTTCATTGTAGATGAAGTTTTCTGGGTCTCCATTACCATCTTCCTAGATCATCTAGCTCTGGGGCTGCAGCTCCATATAGAATTTTCTGAGAAACCCCTGCCACTGACCATACCCCAGTCTTGACTCTCTTGTTTTGTAAGCCTTGGCAAAAATAATCCCACATTCCTTTTCCCCTTTTCTCCCAAAGAAGAAGGAATATCACAGGAAACAAATGTCAGGATGTTTCTCTAACTTTCCACCCTCTGTCTACATTTGAACTCCATTTTCTCCTTATCCAAAAAGATGAAGATAACAACAGATCTGTAACAGGTAGCAGAATGGAACTATGTGAATTCCAGTTGTCCATTCCAAAATGAATTTGTTGTTACAGAAGGTAAATTCTTGTTCTATAAATGCATATGAACACAGAAAATGGATATATTCTTTAAAAAGGAGGAGATAGCTCCCTTAATGGCCATCGTATGTGAATTAGACATTAAAATGAAGTTTTATTTTAATTGTTTTGCCTCCAACCTTATAGAGGCTCTACTAGAAAGGAAAACTATGTATTTATATAACTTGGGTCCTATAACCCAAATTGGTTGAGATCAATGCCCTATCCCTGTGTGAAGGGCAAGCTATAGAACTTGGCAAGAGCTTGAGAAAAGAGAACTCGGTCTCTTCAGTTTTCTTTGGGTTCTACATTCACTTGGGGTGTTCCCACTTCCAACTTCAAAGTCTTGATTTATACTTATATTTGTATAATTTGATCTATCAGAAAGCAAACTCCTTGAAGGCAGGAATTGTTTGACTTTTGGTTGTTTTTTTGTTTTTTATCCCCAGTGCTTTGGCTGAAATTAGTAAGTTCTTTAAAAAAATTAATTAAAACTTTTTATTTATAGAACATAATTTTTTCTATATTGATCTTTGCAAAATTTTCTGTTCCAAATTGTTCCCTCATTCCCCCCCCCCGATGACAAGTAGTCTAATACATGTTAAATATGTTAAAATATATGATAAATTCAATATGTATATATATCTATACAATTATCTTGCTGCTCTGAAACTAGTAAGTTCTTAATAAAAGAAACAAGACAAGTTTAACTGCAGGCCCCACTAGGATGGCCACAGGGAAGCTCTATTGGCTAAAAGTCTTAGGAAATAATTGGATAGAAGTTCAAATGATTAGATGAGACTAATTCTAATTAGCATATGAATTGTCTATGTTGCATGTCATGACCTGATGTTATGGTTCTCTTTAATAACAAAGGACATTCAACAACAATGAAAATAACAACTTTATAAATACTTGTTTGCTTCATTCTACATTCAAATCCAAAGCTTTATTTTTCCATGGTGACTTTCTAATTCCAACCATAAAAGAAGCAAAATAAATGCAAATAAATGGATAAAAGAAGAATTCTGATGGAAATTTATAGGGAGTGGTTGAAAAATGAGGATATTGTATGTGCTGAAATTAATTTAAAAATAAATAGTGCAAAGCAAGTTGAGTTGGTTTAATGTTTATTTTATAATGAATAATTTAAAATTTAATTATAAAAATTGGACATATTTTTTCCTTGTTTTCATCTAACTTTTCCACTTCAGGAGGATGAGTTGACCTTATTTGTGTCATATCTAGAGGAGGTAGAATTCCAAGGCCACACCTTTGCTTTGTTTTGTTTTATCATAATAGCAAACAACAATACCTGAATCTATTTTATAATCAAAACAGTCTCAGGAATTAGGCAAAGCCATTTCACCACACTTTCTGATATGTCTTTTGATCCATTTTTAACATTCGCTTCTAAAATAATTTATTTTTACTTTTAAAGCCTCACTATCTTTTCCTGTCCTCACCTCCCACTCATTGAGAAGGCTCATAATTTTTTTATGTTAAATATGTGCAGTCATGGAAAAAACTATTTTCTTGTTAGTCATGTTGTGAATAAAGACACATCAAAAAAGAAAAGAAAAGAGCAGTATGCTTTAATTTGCATTCAGATTCCAACAATTCTTTTTCTGGAGATGGATTGCATTATTTCATCACAGCTCTTTCAAAACTATCTTGGATTATTGAATTGCTAAGAATAGATGAATCGTTCACAATTGTCATCATACAATATTGCTGTTATTCTATATACAGTGTTCTCCTGGAATTGCTCATTTCACTTTGGATCAAAGGTTTTTCACGTTTTGCTGAGAGTATCTTGCTTGGAATTTCTCATAGCACAATAATATTCTATCAAAATTATATACGTTGTTCAGCCAATCCTCAATTGATGAATATCCCTTCAATTCCCAATTCTTTGCTATCTCTATAAGAACTTTTATAAATATTTTTGTCTATATAGGTCCTTTTTCTTTTTTTTAATCTCTTTGTGATACAGATTTAGTAGTTGGATTGCTTGTTAAAGGGTATGCATGGTTTTATAACCCTTTAGGTAGTTCCAAATTGTTCTATAGAATAGTTAAGTCAGTATACTACTTCATCAACAATGCATTAGTTTCTCAATTTTCTTACATCTTCTCCAACATTTGTCATTTTTCCTTTTCTATCATATTAAATAATCTTCTAGGTGTGGGATGGTATCTCAGAGTTATTTTAATTTTCATTTCTCTAATTAATAGTGATTTAGAGCATTTTTATATAATTATAGCTTTGATACTTTGAAAATGCCTGTTCATATCCTTTGACTAGTTATCAATTGAAAAATGGCTCTCATTACTATGAATTTGACTCAGTTCCCTATATATTTGAGAAATGAACTCTTAATCAGAGAAAATTGCTGTAAATTTTTTTCACAGTTATAATTACTATGTATTTCTTTCCATTTTACTTCTCTGTTTATCTTACTCTCTCTTACTTTGCTCTCAAAAATGTTTTGCTTTTCTTCCCCTAATTTGCTCTCCCTTGTATAAACCCAGGAACCTTCTCTTATCCCCTTCCATCCCTACTTTCCTATAGGGTAAGATAGATTTCTATACCCAATTGATTGGTATGTTATTTCCTCATTGAGCCAATTCCTATGAGATTAAGGTTCACTTGCTCGCCTCCACATCCCCTATCTTCCTCTCCATTGAAAAATTTCTTTTGTACCGCTGTTATATCTGATAATTTACACCATTCTACCACTTCCTTTCCCCTTCTCCCAGTGTACTTCTTTTTTCTCACCTCTTAATTTTGATTTTTAGATAGACATTCCATCATATTTAGTTTACATTTGTGCTCTCTGTCCAACTCTCTTATACTCCTACTGTACTAATAATGAAAAAGTTTTTAGGAGTTACAAATATTATCTTCCCATGTAGGAATGTAAACAGTCTAACTTTATAGAATCTCTTTGATTTCTCTTTCATGTTTACCTTTTTATGCTTCTCTTGAGTCTGATACTTGAAAGTCAAATTTTCTATTCAGCTCTAGATTTTTTTTTAATCAGAAATACTTGAAAGTCCTCAACTTCATTGAATATTTATAGTCTGTCCCCCTTTCCTCCCTCCCCCAGGACAATTATATTCAGTTTCACTGGGTCAGTGATTCTTGGTTATAATCCTAACTCTTTTGCCTTCTGGAATATCACATATCAAGCCCTTCAATTCTTTAATGTAGAAATTACAAAATTTTGTACTATTCTGACTGTTATTCCACAATATTTGATTTTTTTCTTTTTGGCTGCTTGTTGCTTGAAATATTTTCTCATTGCCCTGTGAGTGCTAGAATTTAGCTTCCTCAAAGTTTTTATTTAGGGATCTCTTTTAGAAGGTGATCAGTGAATTCTTTCATTTTTATTTTGCCCTCTAGTTCTAGGAGATCAGGACAGCTTTCAGATAGTCCAATAATTCTTAAATTATCTCTTCTTGATCTATTTTGCTGGCCAGTTATTTTTCCAATGAGAAATTTCACATTTTATTCTATTTTGTAGTTCTTTTGATTTTGTTTTGTTTCTTGATGTCTCATAAAGTCATAAGCTTCCACTTGCCCAATTCTAATTTTTAAGGAATTATTTTCTTCAAGAGCTTTTATATCTCTTTTCCCATTTGGCCAATTCTGTTTTTTAAAGAGTTCTCTTCAGTGATTTTTTCTATGTCTTTTTCCATTTTGACCAATTGTGTTTTTTCAAGGTATTCTTCTGTTCACTGGATTTTTGTGCCTCTTTTACCATTTTTGCTCAGTAGTTTGTGTGTGTGTGTGTGTGTGTGTGTGTGTGTGTAGTGTGTGTGTCTTTTTTTTTACCAAGCTGTTGATAATTGTTTCATGATTTTCTTGCATTATGTCTCAATTTTCCTCTGCATCTCTTACTTGTTTTTAAAAAATCTTTTTTGAGTTTTTCATGATCTGAGACCAATTCATAATTTTCCTTTGACTTTGCTGTCTACTGAGTGTGTGTTTTGATCTTCCCAGTTTCCATAGTAAATTTCTATAGTTAGGATCTTTTCATGTTGTTTGCTCATTTTCTCAGCCTATTTCTTGATTTTTAACTGTACCCTAAAGTGGGACTTTGCTTCCAGAATAGAAGGAGATTTGTGCCAAGCTTAACTTTTTTTGCAGCTTTTTTCAGAGATAATTCTAAGAACCTGAAAGTTTATGGTTCTAGGGATAGATGTGATTTAAGGAGAGGTTTGTTTACTATTCTCCTGGCCTGTGCTCTAGTCCATAAGTGACCACCAGCACTTTTTCCCAGCCTGGAACTGTGAACAGGATCCCAACTCTTTTGTGGCCATAAACTCTGGTGTTTTAGTGCACCTCCTCACCTTGGGATTATGACCCAGCTTCAAGCATGGGAAATGCAACAGAGTTGTGTCCCTGCTTCCAGCAAAGGGATTCCTGTAATCACCTTTTGACCAGTGTTCTTCTCCCTCCTTACCAACAGTGCTGAATAATCTGGAATCTACCAATGATGCTACTGATTCAGTCACCTCCACAGCCTGCACCAGGTTTGCTGGGATTTGACTTACACTGGTGCTCCACTCCAATCTCACCCTAGTGCAACAAAACTTTCCTCCTCAGTGTTTATAATATTGAACTGAAAAATTATTTCACCCCATCCTTTTATGGGTTCTGTCACTCCATAACCTATTTTGAAGCATAGTTTAAAAGTTGTTTGTAAGGGTTTGTGGGGAGAGCTCAGGTAATTCCCTGCTTCTTCTCTGCCATCTTGGCTCCATTCCCTACCCTCACACACACCAATCCCAGGAAGATCAGTTCCAAAAACAACTCTCTCCCCTCTTAATTTTTTTCCTCACAGGACCAGGGGTTGTTTTAAGCTCAAAACTCAGCTCTTGAGTCAAACTAGAAACTACTTGGCAAGAAAGCAGAGAGGAACAAAGGGCAGAAGGCTGAAGGGTAAGACTTAGTAATAGAAGCTTAGAGGTGGTTTTCTTACACTGCTTGGCATAAAAGCAGATTCTTCCCTTGGTTGGTCACAGATGCCAATTGTTATATAGTGCTGGTCTGACAGTGAAAATGTATCTGAAGCCTGAGATGCCTTTGCACATTCATGATGAGTAGTTCATAGACCCCCTTTTGTGCTAGTTCTGGGGAAAAGATAATGACCTGCTCACTTACAGCCCCTCATTGAAAGAGTTCTCATCCTCATCTTTGCAGGTCTTCTTAATACTAGCCATTATATTGATGAAGGTGTTGGAATCCTTGCAGGGTTAGTCAGGACTCTCTTGGTTTCATGATCTGTTCATAATATTTATCATTTAGTTCTTTTTGGCTTAATAGATTCAAGAAGTAGATGTGTAGTCTTTGTCAGAGTTGGAGAGAGCTGTCATAAGGTCAAGAAAAAGAATAGCAGAAGTAGCAAAGGGTACATATCCTTCAAGAACAATATCACTTCTGCAAACAAAGCTTCCTCTCAAAATTGAAAAGAGGAAGAACATACCAAGAATAACAGAAGACACAATTCTTAATTTAGGTTGACTACAAGGTCCTGTACTTACCAAAATACAGTATAAAAATCATGGAGTTGTGTTGCTGACAGAAAAAAACTTAGTGAAGATTGGAATATGGACCGGGAGAATGAAAGGCAATGGATTTGCCTCCATGCTTTTGTCCGTTCAACTTCATTTTTATGTCAATCAAAGAGGATCTTGGGAACAATGTGAAACCTTGTTGTTGTTGTTGTTTGTCCTTCATTCTCAGATTGAATGGACCTTATAACCATAGTCTCCACATAATTCTCCCCAAAATTGAGAAAATGAGAAACTTGGAGATGTGAAAAGACAAGTACACTAATGTACTACTGGTAGAATTGTGAACTAGTCCAAACATTTTGGAGAACAACTTAGGCCTATGTCCAAAGGACTATAAAACTGTGCCTAGATTTTGACCAAGCATTATCATTACTAGATCTATAGCTCCAAGAAATAAAAGGAAGAGGGCCTATATCTTTAAAAACATTTATAGCAGCATCTTTTGTCATGGTAAACAATTGGAAACTGAGGGGATGTCTGGCAATTAGGGAATGGTTGCACAAGTTATAGTATGTGAATGTGATGAAATATTAAAATGCTGTAAGCCTAATGAAAGGAATGGTTTTGGAAGAACCTGAACTGATACAAAATGAGTGAGAAGAACCAGGAGAACACTATATTATAACAGCAGTGGTATAAAGATAATCAACTGTGAAAGACTTAATAACTGATTCATAATGTTCTACTACAACTCCACAAGATTCATGATGTGAAATGCTATCCACCTATAGAGAGAAAACCATATTTTTTCTTGTACTTTTTGGAAACATGACTAATTCAGAAATGTTTTATAAGCCTTCATACATATAATAGATATATTTCTCATCTTCTCAATAGGTATGGAAAGAGGCTGGAGGGAGGAAGAAAATTTAGCACTGAATGATTTTTTTAAGTCAGAGGATTTTTAAAATATTTGATTCTAGAGGTAATAGTCTCTAGAATTTATTGGGTGAGGGGATGAGAGTAGTGTGACATAATTGTGCACTTTAAGAAGATCATTTTGGCAACAAAGTTGAAAATGGACTGGAATAGAAACACATTTGAGGCAGAGAAAACAATTGTCTATTGCAACAACCCAGGTGTGAGGTAATAAAGAGGCTAAATCAGGGTAGCAGCTGATGGAAATGAAAAGAAAGGTTGTAAAGGAAGAAATGACAAAATATTGAGAGATTATATACACCTAGTTATAAATACATATAAAGATATAGATTCAGATAGATACTTCCAAACCAGCTTCTATAGCCACCATCCAATGAAGCAAGTACCAAGGGGCCCATTATCCCTGTCATCAAAATTAATTGCTGACCAACTGTCAGTAACAGGCAGCTTCACTAAATAAGCAAGGTGTCTTTAGGGAGAGTTAGGAGGCAACATGTACTAGGTGTATCCACACAGAAGACACTACATTAACTCCCAACTTCCCTAAGACTCAGGTAGAGATAGCCCTGTATCCTGGGTCAAAAGCCTTTTGAGTATCAATGTCTCCCTAATCCATGTCACTTTTATGGGCAACAATATGCATCTAAAATAAAGACTATAATTATCCTTTCCACTTTGAAATTTTCCCCATCTTAATTTTATTATATCACAGATTAGCATAAGTAATTAAATGGGAAATTTGGGGGGAGTTTTGTGGAAGTCACCGACGACATACAAACATCAGCAGATGACATATAAAAAGTTTAGAAACTCAGAAATGCACACAACATATGTATAGCTTTGTATAATATCAATGTATTTTATCTTTTAATGCCATATAATTTAGACTTCTTTTCTGGCCCAAAGGGAGGGACAAAAATTTTACATGGATTTTCCAGACCACAGAGGTTCCATAGTCCTAACCCCTGTGGTGTGGAAGGTATAACTGTACATAATCATGGGGAAAAAAACAACCAAAAACTCTGCCCTGTTTCTAATGTAACTCCTGTAACCATCAACCAGGGGAACAATGCCTATGAAGAAGATGATAGCCTTCTCAATGACTACCAACACCATTTGCTGTCCAGCTGCCACATATACTCAGGTAGACCCAAGAATCCTCAGAAGTCCAGCACCTACCATGCCACATCCAGTCATGCTCCAGGGGAACAATTTTTGTGGAGATAAGACTGAATAAGTACCTCTGCATGTATTGTTTGTCCTGCCTCTTTTGCAGCCATAGCCAAGAAGAATCGGAAAACAAAATCTTATCACCAAAGTCTTTGACATCACCAAATAGTTCAACATTTATGGTTTTAATCATGGAAATGACACTAATGAAGATACATTACTATTCACCATACCTAAAAACCAGTGGGTGTTTCTATTTGACTTGAAAATGAAGCTTTCCATGTGAAAGTTAGTTCTTCTAGAGCACAGTCTCTCTTGCTATTCTCCTTGTTTCCTCAGTACTTAACATAGTAATGCTTTACAAATAGTAATAAAAAAATAAACAATATAAATAATAAATGTGTTTTAAAAATTATTTCATATAACATAGATATATAAAAATATAAATTGCATAAATATCGATATCAACTGCATTGAAAAATAATGTCTCTGATACATACTAACTTTGTGATCTTGGTCTGATCACTTGCCTTCCCTAGACCTCAGTTTCTTCACCTAAAAAATAAAGGTAGGAAGGGGCAGCTAGGTGGCACAGTGGATAGAGTACCAGCCCTGAAGTCAGAAGGACCTGAGTTCAAATCTGATCTCAGACACTTAACACTTCCTAGCTGTGTGACCCTGGGCAAGTCACTTAACCCCAATTGCCTTAGCAAAAAAAAAAAAAAAATAAAGGTAGGACTAAAAAGAGAAGATGATAATGATGATGATGATTAATGGGTAATGAACAAGCCCAGAGAAAGTAAACAAGTTGGGAGGAAAGGGGGTGGGGAAGGTTACTCAATCATCAAAAAGAGCAGCAGAGAATGAGACTTCTTCCTGGTCTGAAGCCCCAAATGAGGAATTAAAGCTGAAGAAACGAATAAATCAAAGAAAACACTAGTCTAAAAAAATATTGCAAATCTAGAGATCTCCAAAAGAAGGAGTAACTGTAACACTTACCAACAGAGGCTTGAAACATAAAAACAGATTTTTCCACAAGGGTGACCTGACTATCTACAAGAAATGATACAGGAAATAAAATGAAAACTCTGAAAAAGAATTTCAAAAAGAATAATAGCCTAGAGAGGAAACAAAAAGTCTTAAAAAGAAGAGAACACATTAAAATTAGAATTAAAAAAACTTCCATGACATAGCAAGAGCTATTAGAACAAAATTTTTAAGATTGGGAAAAAATACAAGAAAATCTTGATAACAACTGGCCTGGAAAACAGATCAAGGAGAGATCATTTAGAATAATTAGACTACTTGAAACCATGACTTTTTTTAAAAGTCCAGACACTTTTAGACAAATATCAAATTCAATGTTCTAGAAACTTTGCTGTTCAAGCACTTAAAATAGATTGAGTACATTCTCTATGCAACTTCCTTTGTGAAACTTATCATTCTTATCCGTTTTTTTTTAAATTAAAGCTTTTTATTTGCAAAATATATGTATGGGTAATTTTTCAACATTGACCCTTGCAAAGCTTTCTGTTACAAATTTTTCCCTCCTTCCCCCCACCTCCTTCCCTAGATGACAGGTAGTGCAATATATGTTAAATATTGTTAGGGCCCAAAAAGTCAGGGACCCTGATAAGAAGTTTGTCTTGACTTGAGGATAAGAGGATACTGTGTGCAGTTCCTCTGACAAACATGAGACCCGGGACTTGCTGAGATTACTGAAAATGGTTCAGATAAAAGAGCAATTCAAAGTGATCTAAAAAAACAGGCTCACCGGAGATGTGTTGTTATCGGGATGTGAGCTCCACTATCTTTCTGGCTCCCTCATGTCAACACAAAGTTAATTCCTAAAAGCTGGGTGGGCAAGGGGAATAAAAGGAGGGACTACAGATGGTGGAGCAGGCTTGCTGAGGAAAGTGCCTCAATAAAGAGCAACTTGATTTCATCTTCTTTTGGCTTTTGACTCTCCTTGGGGAACGTTCAGGTCGTGTCTGGATGTGCACTGAAGCTCGGGAGGAGGTAAGACCAGCTGCCCTCAGGTATAATACCTGGCAAGTGGTGCCAGAACAGGGACTTGGAATTAAATTAGGGCAGGAAGGAACCGGGACCCTGCACAAAGTGCAGCAAGCCAAGGAGAGTGCCTCGCTGATGTTGTCAGGAGAGAAGATGGGAAATGCCATTCCTGTAATTAAGCCAGAGGAAAATGAGATATGGGCTAGGAAGTTATATAAAGCTATTAAAAAGTATTCAAGACCTCATTGGTGTATCACCATTTTTATAGTCTCCATAGCTCAGGGAGACAAAGAATTCATGGGAACAGCTGAGTACATCTGGTGTCCAAGGAAACTATAAATTCATTTCTGGCCGGTAGGGAGTAAAGGATGCTGAGACAGAAACTGGGAAAGGAAAACAGTAAGTCTGGGTCATACAGATAAGGGGTATGTCAAGGCTGGCCATCTGGAGGTTTTATGACTCCTTTGGAATGTGAGTCCAATTGTTTCTAATGGTCAGGAAGTGGGGATTGCTATTTTTGGGCAGAACAGTTAAGGGAAACTGATACAGCAACTGAGGGAAACTGAGACAGGGAAACTGTGGCACAATAGCCAGAGCAATTCATACTAACAGAAGGGAAGAAAAGCGGTGCTATGAGTGTGGCCAGTTAGGACACATCTAGCAGGACTGTAAGCAAAAACATCCTGGAGTCACATGCTTCAAATGTGGTAAAAGTGGACACTGTGCTTAACAATGTAGAGCTAATAAGAAGCAGGGAAATGAGGTGAGGGACCCCTTGCAGGTCCCTTATCAGTTGAGGGTGGAGCCCAAGTCACAGATCCACCCAGATCAAACATTAGAAGGAGAGTACAAACTATTGAACCAAAAGACATCACTAAACCCCTATACAGCCGAGACAAATACTGAGTGCCCCTACTAGCCACCTTAGAAATCCCCATTAGTCCTCTTCCCTGGTTTGCACTTATTCTTTGCCAAGCAGGGTATGTCCCCAGCATAGTCCATTCTTGTATTCTCCCTGCGGGTACATCATCCATTGTCTTTACTAACCCTCATGATGAACCTGCCTATATAGACAACAATTACTCCTTTGCAGTGGCAGTCCCTCTATCCCCTGGCCCAGACCAATCTGTTATAGCGCTCAGCCAAACTATAGAACTAGGAAAACCTTTTGCCTCAGTACTTTTGAATGGACGGTCTTTCAGAGGCCTTTTGGATACTGGATCCGATTGGACAGTGATTTCTGCCTCTTGTTGGCCCCAAGATTGGCCCCTAGAGCAGACCTATACTCATGTATATGGTGTGGGGGGAGAGCAAAGTGCTATGCAGGCTAAAGAATGGATAGAATGGAAGACAGATGGAAAGAGTGGGAGATTGAAACCTCTCATAGTCCAAGGGCTTTCAGTAAACTTATGGGGGAGAGATATTATGAAAAATTTAAATTTGAGGCTTACAAATGAGTGTTTTTAGTAGGGGCCACTGAGAAGCTAGGGAGCACATGCCCTCCTTTGACTTGGAATACCACAACACCTGTATGGAGGGAACAATGGCCCCTGACTCCTGAGGAGCTCCTTGCTTTACATGATCTAGTCCAGGAACAGTTAGACTGTGGTCAAATTGAGCCGACCTTTCCCCCCTGGAACTCCCCTGTGTTTGTCATTAAAAAGAAATCAGGAAAGTGGAGAATGTTAACTGATTTGAGAGGGGTGAATGCAGTCCTTAAGCCTATGGGCGCCTTACACCTGGCCTCCCATCGCCAAATGCCATTCCTCAAGGATATGCAATATGGATTGTAGATATCCAAGACTGTTTCTTTAGTATCCCTCTGCATAAACAAGATAGGGAGAAATTTGCCTTCTCTGTGCCACAGGTTAATAATAAAGCACCCAGGTTAAGATATCAATGGAGAGTCCTCCCACAAGGCATGGCTAATAGTCCAACACTATGCCAGGGGTATGTTTCAAAAGCATTAGAGAACCACAGAAGAAAGTTGTAATGTAAGCCTCCGGCTTACATTATATGGATGATATCTTAGTAGTCCATCCCTCCCAAGCCACCTTGACGGAAATTAGCAAAGCTATTTTAACAGAGCTGCAGCAATTAGGCTTATATATTGCACCTGATAAGGTTCAAACACATCCTCCTCTATCATACTTAGGGTTTATGCTGACTGATGAACCCAACAACTATTGACAATTCAATGAGAAAAAGTAGCCACCTTAAACGATTTTCAAAAATTAGTAGGTTCTATCCAATGGATCAGAGCAAGCACCCCCTATTCATGCTACTTTAATGAAACCCCTCTATGAACTACTGAAGGGAAATTCTTCCTTGACCTCCCCTCGTGCATGGACACCTGAGGCTAAAAAAGCGTTCCAGGACATATTGTCTCTGTGTTCCAGCCATTCCACACACCAGGTGGATCAGAACACTCTTATAGCCCTTACCTTAATAAAAAATGAAATATCATTTGTTGCCATACATCAAGGACCTAGCATCCTTGAATGGGTGTATGGGACCAGAACATCTCAAATTATTGTCCTGTGTTTGCAGAAAGAAGGTAAAGTGTTCCTTGAGGTAGCAAAAAGAACAGCTACAGTGTTTGGCTGCCTACCCATTGCTTATGTGGAATTAACAATGGAGGAAATAAATGAGTTAGCACAACAGGACTTCATGTGGGCCACTCTCACTCAGTGGGTACAGGTGGTGCAAGATGCCTCCCCATTATTAACTAAAATTGTATGGGAAAATTGGGCTGCAACCCCCCAAAAGATAGTACAACAGCAGCCAATCCAAGGGCCCCAATATATTTACAGATGCAACTAAGAAACATAGAGCAGCTGTGGTCCACGGTGATTCTAAAAAGGTCACCATCTTAGACACCCCCTATGACAGTACACAGAAAAATGAGCTCTGTGCTATAGTTCATGCTCTCTTATTATATCCTCAGACTATTAATGTCATCTCTGATAGTGCCTATGCTGTCCAAGCCATGCAAAACTTGGAGAACGCTATTATCCTGGATCAAAAGTCCACTATTGGTGTCCTACTTTTGCGAGCTCAGCAAACCCTCTCTGCCCGCACAGAGCCAGTTTACTTTCTACATGCCCACTTTCATACAGATGGACTTGGGCCCCTATTTGAGGGCAATAAATTAGCTGTCGCTGCTGCTTCCCCTTCTGTCACTTTTTCTGCCTATCTGTGTTCACCACAAGAACAAGCCCAGACGGCTCACTCCTCCTTACATCTTTCTGCTCATTCTTTACGTGGCTTGTACGGCATTACTAAGGAACAGGCTAGACAAATAGTCAAGCAATACTTGTGTTGTGTTCCCTTTATACCTTCCCCTAGTCCAGGAGTTAATCCCCGAGGATCCTTGCCCAATGAAATATGGCAAATGGATGTCACACACCTCTGTGGCACTTGTATTCATGTATGCATTGACACTTACTCAAAGTTCTTAATGGCCAGTATACAGGGGGGTGAACAAGTCCAGCATGTCAAAAACCATTTATATCATTGCTTTTCCATAGCGGGGACCCCTTTAGAAATTAAAACTGATAATGGTCCGGCTTATACCTCCCATACCCTTTGAGACTGGATGAAGGAGTTTGGCATTGTGCCATATTACTGGTATCCCTCATAATCCCAGTGGTCAAGCCATTGTGGAAAGTGCCAACCGCACTTTGAAGGTGATCTTCACAAAACAAAAAAGGGGAAGGGTCAGATTAACTCCAGGGGATCTGGACAGAGCCCTGTAAAATATGTTAAAATATATGATAAATCCTATATCTATATCTATATCTATACACATATTTATAGAGTTATCTTGCTGCACAAGAAAAACCGGACCTAGAAAGAAAAAAAACCTGAGAAGGAAAACAAAATGCAAGCAAACATCAACAGAAAGTGTGAAAATGCTATGTTGTGGTCCACACTCAGATCCCCCAGGCCTCTCCCTGGGTGTAAATAGCTTTCTTCATCACTAAACAATTGAAACTAGTTTGAATCATCTCATTATTGAAGAGAGTCAAGTCCATCAGAATTGATCATCATATAATCTTGATGTTGCCATGTATGATGATCTCCTGGTTCTGCTCATTTCACTTAGCATCAGTTCATTTAAGTCTCTCTAGGCCTCTCTGAAATCATCCTGTTCATAGTTTCTTACAGAACAAAAGAGTAAAGAATGTTATTCCATAACATTCATATACCATAATTTATTCAGCCATTCTCCAATTTCCAGTTTCAAGTTTCTTGGCACTACAAAATGGGTTGCCACAAACATTCTTGCACAAGTAGGTTCCTTTCCCTTCTTTAAGATCTCTTTGGGATATAAGCCCAGTAGAAACATTGCTGGGTCAAAGGGGATGCACAGTTTGATAACTTTTTGAGCATAGCTCCAAATTGCTCTCCAGAATGGTTGGATCCATTCATAGTTCTACCAACAATTGTATCAGTGTCCCAGTTTTCCCATATCCCCTCCAACATTCATCATTACCTTTTCTTGTCATCTTAGCCAATCTGAAAAGGTGTGCAGTGGTATCTCAGAGTTGCCTTAATTTGCATTTCTCTGATCAACAGTGATTTGGAACACCTTTTTATATGACTAGAAATAGTTTCAATTTCTTCATCTGAAAATTATCTGTTCATATCCTTTGACCATTTATCAATTGGAGAATGTCTTGATTTCTTATAAATTTGAGTTAATTTTCTATATATTTTAGAAATGAAGCCTTTATCAGAACCTTTCAATGTAAAAATGTTTTCCCAGTTTATTGTTTCCCTTCTAATCTTGTCTGCATTAGTTTTGTTTGTATAAAAAACTTTTTAACTTAATATAATCAAAATTATCTATTTTTGCAATCAATAATGATCTCCAGTTCTTCTTTGGTCACAAATTCCTTCCTCCTCCACAGATCTGAGAGATAAACTATCCTATGTTCTTCTAATTTGTTTATAATATCATTTTTTATGTCTAGATCATGAACCCATTTTGATCTTATCTTGCTATATGGTGTTAGGTGTGGATCAATGCCTAGTTTCTGCCATACTAGTTTCCAATTTTCCCAGCAGTTTTTTGTCAAATAGTGAGTTCTTATCCCAAAAGCTGGGGTCTTTGGGTTTGTCAAATACTAGATTGTTATAGTTATTGCCTATTTTTTCCTGTGAACTTAACCTATTCCACTGATCAACTACTCTGTTTCTTAGCCAGTACATTCTTATCCTTTTAAATTAAAAAAAAATAAGATGCTACCATGCAAAACTTCTTTAGGAACTGCTGAAGTAGGTAAAGTCCTATATTTAGAATGCTTAACAGGATTATTGGATCTGGATTTGAATTCATTTGCTGGCTATGGTCTCTTGAACAAATCATTTACCTTTTCTGGACCTTTGTAAAGAGATTAGACTAGTTAGCCTCTGGAATCTCTTTTAAGTCTAGATATTTATAATTCTGGGATCTAAATTTACTAAGCAAGAATTATTGAAATTTACTCAGTTCACATTTTTGACTGGAGGAAACTCTGCTTTGTTGAAATTACACAGATAGCATCTTATTTGTATCAAATAAGGATTTGTTAAGTGTGATATATTATAATTCTGATGCTTATTATTCCCTCATTTCAAAATGAAAAGTTGATAAGAATGATGGGAGAGAGTAAGAGAATAGGGAGGGATTTAGAAACTGGGGAGGAGTGTTATAGTGAGGACAAAGAATGGTTTTACTGGAAACAAGACAGTGGGAGGGTAATAATCAGAGAGCAGATTTCAGAGTTCAAGATGTTGAAACTGACAGAGTTGGGGATGATGGTGAATTATAATATATGGTGGCTGATAAGAGTCAACTGTGGAGGTTGAGGAAGTTTTTGAATTGGGAGTTGAGGTCATTGGCAGAATCATTAACATCCTGGGTGAAGGAAGAGATTGTAATGAAGAGGAAGAAGCTCTGAGAGTCAAAGGTAATATTAAAGATATGGACAATATGAGAAAAGTTGGTTGGTGTAAATTTTAGCAAAGAGGTTCCTGAGTAATAATCATAAGAGGAAGAACTGGAAATGGGAATTTGAAGCAAGGACTATACCAGCTCCTCCTCTGAGCTCTGTAAATCAGGGGGCATAGTTGAAGAGGGTGACTAGAGATAAGGTATCTTCAAAAGAAAGTCATGATCATGACAGGAGAGCAGGTATATGAGTAAAAGAAATAATAGACAGTTTAACAAGAGAGTAGGGGCTTTAGATAGCACAATAGAAAGACAAAAAACTATAGAGAGGTAGGTCTGAACTGGGCAAGGAGAGAATGAGGAAAAGAAAGCAGGTAAAAGGAGGATAAAGTTCATACTATTCCTCATACCTATAATAAAGCTCTAGTCTCCAGCTGTTGAGGTCTTTCACCTCAGGACCTATTCAGAAATCATATCTTGCATAAAGCCTTTTTTGACATTCCTTTCCTTCTATCCTAATCACCAAATGATCTCCCTTTAAAATTTATCATTTTACTTTTAATATTTGGTTTTTCCTCCTAAGATTATCTCTATTCTAATGTGTGTGCATGCATGTGTGTGTGTGTGTGTGTGTGTGTGTGTGTGTGTATAAAAGTGTCTGAATTTTTTTTGTTGTTTGTTTCCCCCTGGGGCTCTCCTAGATTTCTGTGTTGTGAACTCTGTCCACTCCCCTCCTATCTACACTCCTCCCCTTTTATCTTTAAATTCCAGTGTTTGGGATCTTCAGGGCCCTCTTTGATGTCTCAGGATCTAGGATTTGGCATCTCAAAAGACTTAGGATGTTTCAGTCTCAGTGATACAGCATTGTGGTAGTCTTTTCCTGTTGTCACTTCCCAGAACTTCCTAGATTTCTATTTTGGGCTCTCTCAGGATAGTCTCCTGCTCCTGCTGCCTACAATCACAGAGGCTTTCAGGCTTGTAGGATCTCTGGCCCTTCATGATCAGACACTACTCTGTCTTGGTTGCTGACTCTCCTGCTGTTTCCTTTTCTATTGCTCTTAGGCTTTAGGATGATGTTTTTCATTTTAAAGGTGAAAGAATTCACTTATTATAGCTTCTCTTTGGATTTCTTTATCATTATTTGGTCCAGAAGAAACTTTAGATTTTTGCTACAATGGGTATGTGAGATCTGTGTAATCTACCTCTTATTCAGGCAGCTCTCTTGCCTAACAGTCAAAGGAATAGATTATTGACTCTTTTTCAATGTATGTCTATCTAAAGTGTTGACATTGTATGTTTCTTATGAAGACATGCCTTAATCAGGGAATAAAATCCCAATTTATTGAAAAAGCCATAACTTCAGTTGTCTTTATTTCCCATGAATAATAGTGGGGTTTTAAAAATAATTAGTTCAATCTGTTATTTTCAATGCCTTGTTTGTATTTATTCCTGGTCTTCCTTTTTTTTTTAAAGCCTTTTATTTTCAAAACATAGGCACGGATAATTTTTTCAACATTGACCCTTGCATAGCCTTGTGTTTCAGATTTTCCTCTCCTTCCTCCCATACCTTCCTTTAGATGGCAAGCAATCCAATATATGTTACACATGTTAAAATATATGTTAAATACAATATATGTAAACATATTTATACAATTCTCTTGCTACATAAGAAAAATCAGATCAAAAGAGAAAGAAAATGAGTAAGAAAACAAAGTGCTTGCAAACCACAAAAAGAGTGAAAATGTTGTGATCCACATTCAATTCCCACAATCCTCTCTCTGGGTATAAATGGCTCTCTTCATCACAAAATCATTGGAACTGGCATCAATCATCTCATATTTGGAAAGAGTCACATCCATGAGAATTGATCATCCTAAAATATTGATATTGCCATTTACAATGATCTCCTGGTTCTACTCATTTCACTTAGCATCAGTTCATGTAAGTCTCTCCAGTCCTCTCTGAAATCATCCTGCTGGTCATTTCTTACAGAATAATAATATTCCATAACATTCATATATCATAATTTATTCAGCCATTCTCCAATTGATGGGTATCCACTCAATTTTCAGTTTCTTGCCACTAAAAAAAGGGCTGCCACAAA
The DNA here is from genome assembly GCA_023553655.1 of Myrmecobius fasciatus. Lineage (NCBI taxonomy): Eukaryota > Metazoa > Chordata > Mammalia > Dasyuromorphia > Myrmecobiidae > Myrmecobius > Myrmecobius fasciatus. The sequence goes on along the minus strand of JAJPUD010005005.1, from coordinate 10,766 downwards.
CATTCTTGCACATGTCAGTCCCTTCCCATCCTTTAAGATCTCTTTGGGATATAAGCCCGGTAGAAACACTGCTGGGTCAAAGGGTATGCACAGTTTGATAATTTTTTGAGCATAGTTCCAAATTGCTCTCCAGAATGGTTGGATCCATTCACAGTTCCACCAACAATGTATCAGTGTCCCAGTTTTCCCACATCCCCTCCAACATTCATTATCTTTTCATGTCATCTTAGCCAATCTGACAGGTGTGTAGTGGTATCTCAGAGTTACCTTAATTTACATTTCTCTGATCAATAGTCATTTGGAGTACCTTTTCATATGGTTAGAAATGGTTTTAATTTCTTCATCTGAAAATTATCTGTTCATATGCTTTGACCATTTAAAATGATAGTGTTTTAAAAGACCTAACTAATATATGTTTCACGTTGACTCTTCACTACAATTCAGAGATTGCCGAATCTTTTAAGACCATCTAGCTACATAGTATGTAGTAAGTACATGGCAGCAGCAATAATAATAATAGTTAATGAAGATGGTAGAGAGAAACTAGAACATTGCCTAAGCTCTCCCCAGCTTCTCTCAGAATCAACACTAGATCAATCCTCTGAACAGATTTTGGAGTGACAGAGCCCACAAACATTCAGAGTGTAATAATTTTCCAGTTTAAGATAAAGGACTTCAGGAAAGATCTATCTCAATTGGGCAGGAGAGAACATAGGTTAGGATGGGGATACCCTGCAAAGGAAATTTAGCAGAAGGCTCATAATCCAAACACAACAGCATTGGCTACTCTCTCCTGCTTCAGAAAGTCAGTGTCTCAGCAGCCAGCTCTGAGTCCACCCATGCAATCACAGAAAGCAAATTATGAGCCCCAAACCTGGCATCATAGGTGGGACTAGGCCAAGCCAACCCAGCAGAGTGAGAAAGGCTATAGGACAGCCAGCCTCAACAGAGTAGAAAGTGAGAGACCCCTGCCCTTCTGCAAAAAGGAGCTTGGAACAATCTCCCCTGTGCCCTAGGAGCAGAGCTCCACTTTTAAAAAATAAGCAAAAAAGCAAAAGGAGCATTGACCATAGAAAACTATTGTGGTCACAGGGAAGATCAGAACACAAACCCAGAAGAGGATGGCAATTTTAGCAAGTATTCCTTTATTATTCAGGAATTTTCTATTTTAACTTGAAAGGTAATTTGAAGGATTCAAAATGTATGAAACCAATTTTTACTATTTAATGCTTCATTTTCTTTTGATGTTAAGGAACAAAAAATAACATTCAAGTGGAACTTAATGAAATTCAGTATAATATGGTGTTAAAAGTATAATAAAGCTAGTATTTTATATTTTTATTTTTGTCATTTTATTGAAATGTGCATGTTTTCTTGCCTTTACCCGTCCATCTTGGCTCCACTTCCAAAAAGTGCATATTTTCAGCAAGAATCTTAGTAATGGTTACTATTACATGCTTTTATGAGTAATTATTTTCCCTCTAGAAGTCTAATAAAACTTCACCTAGGGCAAGATAAACAAATGAGCTTTTATTGTTGATGCTATAAACTGTATAATCACAAAACCTTATACCTAATATTAATAAAATACTTTATGGCAAAAGATATCAAATTATTAACAATGTTAAATTAATTTTGAGTCTTCTTGTAGTGATTTCATGATGATTTTTAATTATTCTATATTAAAACACATTATATGTTTTTATTGTTTTATTCTTGTTTTGTTTTATCATTGCTGTATTATTGTTATATTATCATATATCCTTTTATTCTAGGCGGTGCAGTGGATAGAATGCTTGTCATGGAGTCAAAAAGATGTGTTCAAATCCAGCTTCAGATATTTATGAGTGTGTGACCCTTAGCAAGTCATTTAATCCTGCTTTCCTCAGTTTCTTCACCTGTAAAATAAGTTAGAGAAGGAAATGGCAAACCATTCCAATGTCTTTGCCAAGAATACCCTCAAAAAGGATCACAAAAAGTCAGACATGAAGGACAAATGACTGAACTGCAATTTCTACTTGATTTGTATACATATATGTAATAAATATGCATAAATATTCAGAACAATTTATCAAATCTATAATTATATATCTCCTTTTATATATTAATTGTATCTAATTCCTTTCTGATTTTAATATCTCAATATATTAGTAGAAAAATAGAGAAGCAGTGTGGTTTTCTAAGTCAATATGCAGTCCATATGGGTCATTATGTATGGTTTAATGAACCTTATTTCTGTTTGAGTTTGACACCACTGCACTATACACTATCACTACATTCTTAGGAAGGCATTGCCTACTGTAATTATCAAAACTTAATCACTAATGGGAAGATATTCCATTGACAAATTAAGATTTAGAAATAAATTTTGGAGCAGAAATAATAATGAATTCTGATGAACTAATGAGAACTTATGACTGAACAGATTAAGGGTTTGTGCTAAAATATAGCCAGAATACTGAGACTTGAAATTTTTTATTTCATGAACTACATAGTTCATTGCTGACAATGTTAAGTAATCATCCTACAACAGCCAGCAGAACTGAGAAATCTTCAGAAAAGAAGCAGAGTGGTAGTAGGACTTAATAATAGCTATTTTAATTTGAGTCAAACTGAGACCAGACAAGAGAGGCAGACCCTACTGCTGATTCTAGGAGCTGTTCTGATTGAAAGGAGGCTGTGATATCTATTTAGAGAAAATAGAAACTGAAGAGTTCAGTGGGGGAAAGCTACCTTGTTCTCTATTGCCATCTACTGTTTTGAGAAGGGAAGATCTCTCAAAGCAAGAGAAAAGATTATTTGACAGTTCTTAGACTTAAGGAAATTGTTTTTTCAATAAAGAGTATCACAATCCTTCAGCAAACCAGCTAGGGTTCCCAGCAGCTAGAATTGGTATGAACTCTTCCATTATCTAGGCAGCCTTGAAAGAGGCTCCCTGTTTCAACCACTTGAGTAAACGGGTGTTTGTTTGGATTGTCTGTACTACAGTGTCCACTAATATTCAGTAAGTTTAATTTGGGAAAGGATTTTTGTCTCTTGGGACATACTGATAGGAAAAGGATTTGTTTCTGTTAATTTTTCAGCTACTTTTAACTATTTTTCACCAGGGAAATATACTTCAAGTCCCTCAATTCAACTGGTGCACTTGGGTAGCTTCAGGGCTTAGTCCAATTCTAGTATAGGATAAATGTCTCCAGTGAGAATTAGTTATCAGGAAGTATTTGAGGAGGTTTAAAAAAGTATTATAAGGACATTTATTTGCTTCATTTTGTTTTGTTTTTTAATAGTTGTGGCTTCACAGATATTTGTCACATTACAATGTTCTCTTTGAATTTTTTCTTTGAGTTTTGTTTACAGCTTCTTTGGAATTCATTTGCTGAGACAGCAGGAACTTGGTTAGCCCTTTTGGTTATTGTTGTTTTTTAATACAACTTTTGTATATATCTCAGTGAGATTGTTCCTGATTCAGAATGGTGGAAGCTTAACTTGTAAATCCAAAATTATGTTATTTTTCTCTCATACATAAAACCTTTTTTTAAAATTGGAGATCTTGGGCAGGAAATCAAGAAGATAATCGTTTGTATTCTCTTGTGGGTATCTACTAATCATGGAGGTAAAGTAATGTTTAGAACATTTTTGTTTTCTTTTTACCAGTTGTTTATGATCTACTGAGTTAAGACCTTATTTTGTTTTACTTCACTTAATTTTGAATGTAAAAAATAGAAATTAGTATATCGACTCATTTTTATGATTTGTTCTCTACTTATCATTCCACTTGACCATTTACATGTTATTTGTTTCTGTTAAATAAAAGAAATATGATCCTTGCTTTGTTTAAATAAATTTTAAAGAAGCCTCAATTTGTCAGGATACATGTTTTTGTAGTGTTGGAAACAATTAGATAAAAATAATGCTTCCACGTTGCTAGCATTAACCTTGGATAAACAATCTTAGAATAACAAATTCAGAGTAGGGAGGAACTTAAGAGATTATTTTGTTCAATGCTTTAATTTTATGTGTGGTACAATGCACTTCCCCTCCTGCACTTGGTGTCTCTCTATTTCTGTTTCATCCCAACTGTACTCATGCTGACAGTTGAATGGTAGTTTTTAAAAGTGGCCACATTGCCATAACTCACTCCCAGGATTCTGGGAGTAATCTTAATATGAGGAAAGTTTACATCTACTTGATATTGTAGTTCTAGAATCCCCAGCAATGTACATTTAAACAAATTAGCCAAGGTGCATTATTTTTATCTAATTGTTTCCAACGCTACAAAAACATGTATCCTGACAAATTGAGGCTTCTTTAAAACTCTATGTGGGTTTGCTAAATACACGGGGCTAGTTCACTTTCAATGTATTATGATGTTGGCAATATATATTCTATAGGATAATGAACAATGACCAAACAATGGATGAGTGCTTGGTAGTTTTCTTCAACCTCCTGTAGCATCCACTGTGTGATTCACTCAATGTGAGCAGGAGCCTACTCCAGAGTAGTCTTAATTCTCCATAAGGAAGATTCGTGCCACTATACCTTATCTAGCCATCCTTCAATCACTCCAGCTTCCATATGTGAATCACCTTCCCCCAACTCAACCACAAAGTGAGCCACTAGACCATCTCATCTCATGCTAATACTATGCCAAATGTTAGGAGTGGATATGACAGCAACCTCCAGTTAGTTCAGATTTGATATTGAGATGAAATGAGAAACTTGTAAGTCATTAACAATTTGCAAAATAAGGTTTACTTAGTCATAGTAGAACATTCCATGCAATAAGAAGACAGTGGACCTTAACTTTTATAAATTCATCTCCTCTGTCTCCATATGGAAATGTGTCTTGTCACCAGGGCAGAGTGGTGATCCATGTAGTCTTTAGACATCTATCAAATCAAAGAAGCCCTAAACCATATGAGTGAGATAGTTTATGTGCCTAAGTGACCAGGAACTAAATCAGCCCAGCCAGAGACCACCATGAAGCCTCATCAAAGGAGACAAAGCTTCAGTATTTTCCTACCCCCAGTGCCAATCAAATCCTGACTTTGTCACCTTTTCCTAATAGATATTGAGGGGATTGAGGATGGGTGATAAAGTAAGGGAACACTGATAGATATTGGTCCAATTACAGAGATTATGAAAGAATATTGGGCACATTTTTCTTTCCAGAGGACCTCTTCTTAATCAGTTCTGTCTGGTGCTATCTATCTTCTCAATATTCCTCATTCTTACCTTTCACTTTTATGTAGACTAAAGATAAAATCACTACTAGAAGCACCTTATCTCTTTCCCCTCCCATAATCTAGCCTAGGATTGTCCTAGCACCCACCTGTAACAAGTAGAAAGGAAGAACTTCATCATTAGATGATACCTTCCTCCTTGTTTTATCCCTTGCTTTGGATATTTAACTATTCACAAGATTCAAGTAAAATGGAAATTCACTATTTCATTATTTCTGATAAGATAAAGTTCCAGGTCTTATTATATACCTCATTGTCTCCCAGTATCATTCTCTTAATTACTTAAATTGCATAAGGATCCATAGACTTTATCATCTGTCTCACTGCTGTGCCCTTAGAATTTCCAGGCTTTTCTTTCTATCCTGAACTTTCTCTGGTATAACCCAGTGTATACCCCAACAAGTATAAATTGAAATTGCCCCCTCTTCATTGATGAAGCTCTGAGAAAGGACACGTCACAATGTCAATTTCATAATTAAAATGCCAATGTAGTAAGGGGATGTAAGCTTCCTTTAAGTATACATAGTGAAATATATTTGTCTGTGAATACACAGTACTAGCTAAAGAGCTCTGAACTGGATCTGAGTAGGGGTTAGGAGTTGCTATAGTATTCCTACTGGACCTTGAATCTTCCAATACAACAAGTTGTGTATGGCACATGCAATTCCCATCATCCATTTCCCAAGTACGGTAGGCAATGTAGGGAGATAGTAAAATTCAGAATTGTAGTTTCTTTTCTTTTTTTATTTATAAAGCTTTTTATTTACGAAACATATGAGTGATTTTTCTACATTGACCTTTGCAAAAACTTTTTTTCCCAAGCTTTTCCCCTCCTCCCCCCCACCCCCACCCCTAGATGACAGGTAATCTAATACATGCTAAATAAGATAAATTATATGACAAATACAATACATGTATGCATATCTATATAGTTATCTTACTGCACAAGAAACATCAGATCTAGAAAGAGAAGAAGAAAAAACAACCTAAGAAGGAAAACAAAATGCATGGAAATATTCACAGAAAGTGTTAAAATGCTGTGTTGTGGTTCACACTCAGTTCCCACAGGCCTCTCTCTGGATGTATATGACTATCTTCATCGCTGAACAATAGGAACTAGTTTGAATCACATCATTGTTGAAGAGAACCATGTCCATCAAAATTGATCATCGTATAGTCTTGTTGCTGTGTATAATGTTCTCCTGGTTCTGCTTTCACTCAGCATCAGTTCATACAAGTCTCTCCAGGCCTCTCTGAAATCCTCCTGTTGGTCATTTCTTACAGAACAATATATATTCCATAACATTCATATACCATAATTTATTCAGCCATTATCCGATTGATGGGCATCCTTTCAATTTCCAGTTTCTTGCCACTACAAAAAGGGCTGCCACAAACATTTTTGCACATGGGGTCCCTTTCCCTCCTTTAAAATCTCTTTGGGATATAGGCCCAGTAGAAACACTGCTGGGTCAAAGGGTATGCACAGTTTGATAGCTTTTGGGGCATAGTTCCAAATTGCTCTCCAGAATGGTTGGATCCATTCACAGTTCCACCAACAATGTATCAGTGTCCCAGTTTTCCCACATCCCCTCCAACAGTTATCATTATCATTTCCTGTCATTTTAGCCAATCTGACAGGTGTGTAGTGGTATCTCAGAGTTGTCTTAATTTGCAAGAATTGTAGTTTCTTGATATTGCTTCAGATATATTTGCATTGGATTTTATGGCTCACTAGCCTAGAATAAAGGGAGAGTCCATCTATTATCTAAGTAACAAAGAGAAAGATAATTAGAACAACAATAATATATCTGACATTTATATTAGAATTTAACATTGCTCATAATGTGCTTTATATTCATTATCTTATTCTGAACCTCCCAATAATATGGTAACTACAGGCATTATCTATTCCTTTTAGAGGTACAGGACAAGGAGTTTAGTTTCACTTGGGCCTTAAAACACTTCAAATGCAAACTCTACAATATATTGCTATATTTAACAATATATATTTAATAGGTAATGAGATTTCAAGCAAAAATTTTAAGGATCAAAATAATTTAAGCAAAGGAAGGATAAGAAAAAATCTGTGAATGAGGAAAAAAGAAAAAGCAAGAGAGAGAGACAGAGAGACAGAGAGACAGAGAGAGACAGAGACAAAGAGACACAGAGACAGAGAGACCAAAAGAGACAGAGAGAGAGACAGAGAACAGAAAGAGACAGAGAAATTGAGAATAAGGCTAGTTCCATTGGCCACACAGGATTGTGGTGAGTTTGAGTTTCCAGTAAAATCATACATGAGAACATGCTTTGGGAAATATGGGATTTTGTTATTAAGCACTAATTGAAGCTGGAGCTAGGAATCAGAAGGATACTAAGGAACCAAGGCAGGTCCTGCAGGGAGAAGCTATGGATCAAAGTACACAGAAACCTCAGGGTTACCTGCACAGGCCAAGGTGATTTTCTTGAACTGGGGGAAGTCCACCTATGTACAACAGGGGAAATACCTGAACCTTTGGAGGACGAACAGGGTCTCTCTGAAGAATTGGTCCCTCACATAATATTTTTTTTTGTCTGTACATGGCAGAACTCCATTCTTGGGGCTTTGCTCAAGTCCAGAATGGTTCTTGCCACAACATAGATGAAAGTTGCCCCATCCTACATCTGGCTCCTCTGAATCATGGCTATGCAATACTGCCTCACCCCACCAGGCATGGAACTTTGAATTGTCCACATGAAGCCTCCAGAACTTTGAAGCCTGGTCTCCCTACTACATGTACCAACCTGTCAGCCCCTCCATGCAATAATAAAAACATTAGAAGTAGTAGCAGAAACAGCAACAGGAACAGTGGCAGATGGAGCTTCTCAAAAGTCATGGCTAGATCTCTAATCAAAAAGAATCAACAGAACTTTTCCTTGGTTGAATAGATTCCCAAATATTTTATATTATCATCAGTTATTTTGAATGAAATTTCTTTTTGTATCTTTTGCTACTGAACTTTGTTGGTAATATATAAAATATGATGATTTATGTGGATTTATTTTGTATCCTTCAACTTTGCTAAAGTTGTGAATTGTTTCTAGTAATTTTTTGGTTGAGTCTCTAGGGTTCTCTAAGTATACCATCATATCATCTGCAAAGAGTGATAATTTGGTTTCTTCATTACCTACTCTAATTCCTTTAATCTCTTTTTCTTCCCTTACTGCCAAAGCTAATATTTCTAATACAATATTACATAGTAATGGTGACAGTGGGCAGCCTTGTTTCACTCCTGATCTTATTGGGAATGGTTCTAGTTTGTCTCCATTATATATGATGCTTGCTGATGGTTTTAAGTAGATGCTACTAATCATTTTAAGGAAAAGACAATTTATTCCTATACTCTGTAGTGTTTTTGATAGGAATGGGTGTTGGATTTTATCAAATGCCTTTTCTGCATCTATTGAAATAATCATATGATTTTTGTTAATTTGGCCATTAATATAATTGATTATGCTGATAGTTTTCCTAATATTGAACCAGCCCTGCATTCCTGGTATAAATCCCACTTGGTCATAATGTATTATCCTAGGGATGACTTTCTGTAATCTCACTGATAATATTTTATTTAAAATTTTTGCATCGATATTCAATTAGGGAAATTGGTCTATAGTTTTCCTTCTCTGTTTTCCCTCTACCTGGTTTAGCTATCAGCACTATATCTGTATCATAGAAGGAATTTGGTAGTATACTTCCTTTCCCTCTTCTTTCAGATAGTTTATGTAGTATTGCAAATAATTGTTCTTTGAATGTTTGGTAGAATTCACATGTAAATCCATCTGGCCCTGGAGATTTTTTCTTAGGGAGTTGATTAATAGCTTGTTCTATTTCTTTTTCTAACATGGGGTCATTTAAATAATGTATTTCCTCTTCTGTTAACCTGGGCAGTCTATATTTTTGTAGATATTTCTCCATTTCATTTAGATGATAAAATTTGTTGGCATAAAGTTGGGCAAAGTAACTTCTAATTATTGCTCTAAGTTCCTCTTCATTGGAGGACAATTCTCCCTTATCATTTTTGAGATTAGCGATTTGATTTTCCTCTTTCCTTTTTTTAATTAAATTAACTAGAGGTTTATCTATTTTGTTGTTTTTTTTCATAAAACCAACTCTTAGTTTTATTTATTAATTCAATAGTTTTCTTATTTTCAATTTTATTAATCTCCCCTTTTATTTTCAGAATTTCCAATTTGGTATTTAATTGAAGGTTTTTAATTTGTTCTTTTTCTAGTTTTTTTTTTAAATAATAAGCCCAATTCATTGATCTTCTCTTTCTCTATTTTATGCAAGTAAGCATGTAGGGATATAAAATTACCCCTTATAATCGCTTGGCTGTATCCCACAAATTTTGGTATGTTGTCTCATTATTGTCATTCTCCTGGATGAAATTGTTGATTGTGTCTATGATTTGCTCTTTCACCCATTCATTCTTTAGGATTAGATTATTTAATTTCCAATTAGCTTTGGGTGTATTTTCTCCTGCCTTATATTGCATGTGATTTTTATTGCATCATGATCTGAAAAAGATGCATTTACTATTTCTGTCTTTCTGCATTTAATTTTGAGGTTTTTATGCCCTAACACATGGTCAATTTTTGTATACTTTCCATAAACCGCAGAGAAAAAAGTAAACTCCCTACTGTCTCCATTCAATTTTCTCCAAAGATCTATCATACCTAACTTTTCTTTTTTTTATTAATGATTTTTTTTTGTATCTCTTGCTGCTGAACTTTATTGGTAATATATAAAAATGCTGATGATTTATGTGGATTTATTTTGTATCCTGCAACTTTGCTAAAGTTGTGACTTGTTTCTAGTAGTTTTTTAGTTGAGTCTTTAGGGTTCTCTACGTATATCATCATGTCATCTGCAAAGAGGAAAAATTTGGTTTCCTCATTACCTACTCTAATTCCTTTAATCTCTTTTTCTTCTCTTACTGCCAAAGCTAACATTTCTAAGACAATATTAGATAATAATGGTGACAGTGGGCAGCCTTGTTTCACTCCTGATCTTATTGGGAATGGTTCTAGTTTGATTCCATTACATATGATGCTTGCTGAAGGTTTTAAGTAGATACTACTAATCATTTTAAGGAAAAGCCCATTTATTCCTATACTCTCCAGTGTTTTTAATAGGAATGGGTGTTGGATTTTATCAAAGGCTTTTTCTGCATCTATGGAGATAATCATATGGTTTTTATTAATTTGGATATTAATATAATTGATTATGCTAATAGTTTTCCTAATATTGAACCAGCCCTGCATTCCTGGTATAAATCCTACTTGGTCATGATGTATTATCCTGGGGATGACTTTCTGTAATCTTGTTGCTAAAATCTTATTTAAAATTTTTGCATCAATATTCATTAGGGAAATGGGTCTATAGTTTTCTTTCTCAGTTTTCTCCCTACCTGGTTTAGCTATCAGCACCATATCTGTGTCATAGAAGGAATTTGGTAGTACACCTTCTTTCCCTATTTTTTC
>JAJPUD010005004.1:122004-174959 GCA_023553655.1 Myrmecobius fasciatus | reverse complement strand
CACTTTTAGAGCCCAACCTGATGAGAGTAAGATTTACACAATGCTCAACTCCCTCCCCTCTTTCTCTCAATTATATTAGGTTTTCTTTGCCTCTTCAAGAGATTTTAGCTTGTTTTTACCTCCTTTATTTTTTAGATCTTATTTTTACCACTTTTCCCCAGTATGACAACCTCTCCCCCTCTAGTTCTCTTTTTCATATTATCAAAGTAATATCTAGTTAATTATACCCCCAAACTTTAAGCATCCCCCTAGTAGAAATAAAGCTCTCAAGAGTCCTTTCCTTTTTACCTTTTTATGCATCTCTTGACTTCTGTGTTTGGATGTCGAATTTTTTGTTCAAATCTGGTCTTTTCATTAGAAATAGGTGAAATTCACCTCTATCATTGAATGACCATCTTCTTCCCTGGAGGATAATGCTCATTCTAGCTGGATAGGTTATTCTTGGCTGTAATCCAAGTTCCTTTGCCCTTCGGAATATCTGGTTCCAGGCCCTTCGATCCTTCAATGTGGAGGCTGACAGATCCTGTGTGATTCTAATTATTGATCCTCGGTATTTGAATTGTTTCTTTCTAGCTGCTAGCAGAATCTTTTCCTTGGTGCTATAGTCCTGAAATTTAGCCACGATATTCCTTGGGGTTTTAATTTTGGGGTCTCTTTCAGGTGGTGATCGGTGAATTCTTTCAATGGTGATTTTGCCTTCTGATTCTACAATCTCAGGGCAGTTTTCTTTCAGGATTTCCTGGAAAATAGTGTTTAGATTCTTTTTTTCATCATGGCTTTCAGGAAGTCCAATAATCCTTAGATTGTCTCTCGTAGATCTATTTTCCAAGTCAGTTGTTTTTCCTAGGAGATATTCCATATTTTCTTCTAATTTTTCATTTTTTTGTTTTTATTTGACTGATTCTTGAAGTCATTCACTTGCATTTGTTCAATTCTTATTTTTAAAGTGTTGTTTTCTTCAGTTACCTTTTTAAGCTCCTTTTGTAACTGGCCAATTGAATTTTTTTGTTCATTGCACTCTTTTTCCACTTCACTAATTTTATTTTTCAATAAATTGGTGTCTTTTTCATATCTCTTTTGCAGGGCATCATATCCTTCTTGCACTGATTTCAGTTTATTTTCCCACTTATCCTCCAGCTCTCCTTTGAGGTTCTTTATGCAATCTTCCAGAAAGGCCTTTTGAAAAAGGGACCAGTGATGGTCCTTAATAACTTCCTCTGGAATTTTGTTTAAAGGAACCTCAGGATCTGGGCTCATCCCTTCTTTTTCTCGATAAAAGCTGTCCTTTTTTTTTACAGGTGAGAAAACTTAGGCAGACAGATTAAAGGGTTACACAACTAGTATATATCTAAGATAGGATTTGAACTCTATTTTTTTAGAATAGAGCTCAGTGCTCTATCCAATGCATCACCTTGGGTAGTTATAAATTTGACAACTTGAATGAAGGCAGGTGATATTTCCCATATTTCTTTGAACTTTTCATATTTGTCATTCTTTATATTACAGCAATATTCAATAATAACAACAATAACAATACTTTTTATAGTGCTTTATGGTTTGCAAAGGGTTTTGTATATATTCTCTCATCTGAGTCTCACAACTCTGAAGTAGACATTCTGCTTGTGGAGGGCTGTGTTCATTTTGGGGTACCACATTGTAAGTGGCCAAGCTGTTGCAAAACTGAAAGGGTACCTGGGGATCCAGGGCTTCTAAACTCTGCCATAAAAGGATTGGTTGAAATAATTAGGGATGTTTGTTTAGCCTTGAGAAGGAAATACTTGGAGCCATGATAGCTGTTTTCCAAGTATTTGAAGGGCTTTCCTATGGGAAAGGGATTAGAGACATTCTTCTGGACTTCAGAGGGTTGAACTAGAACCAAAAGCTTGAAATTACAAAGGCAGATTTTGATGCATCTTAAGTAAGGATTTGAGCTGTCCTAAAGAGGAACAGGCTGCCTTGAGATAGTGCTCTGCCTCTGGGGTTCTTCAGGTAGAAGCTGAATAATATTGCAAATTCTGTCTTGAGGGTTTGATTCATGTTTCAGGGAAGGGAAAAACTTGATGATTTCTGAGGTTCTTTCCAGTTCTACGTTTCTGTTTTATGAGGGCTTTGACCAGATGACTTCCAGAGTCTATTTCTACTCTAAAAATTTTAAAAAAGGTGATACGATGCATAGAGCTCTGGGCCTGGAGTTAGGATATCAGACAAGCAAATCTTGTTTTTTGCCTGTTTGCTTCAGTTTTCTCATTTATAAAATGAGGCAGAGAAGGAAATAGCAAATAATTCCAATATCCTTACCAAGAAAAACAGAAAGGGACCACAAAGAGTCAGACATGACCAAGTTGACTGAGCAACAATCACAAAAATAATTCGTGGAATATAACAAATAAGATAAAAAAAGATTCAGGGTTTCTAGTTGATTACAAGCTTAATATGAACCAGTAATGTGATATAGCTGCTAAAAATTAGATGACATTGCTTAGGGTCACACAGTTGATTAGAATCCAGACTGGTATTGAAACATAGGTCTCCTAATTCTCAATTCAATGCCTTTTCAATCATGCCCTCCTCCTCAATATAGTAAGTAGCTATCCAGATGGGATTCCAGTCCATGTCAGGGAGGTCTTGAGGAAAGTGTTGGTGGAGATTGGGGAAAGGGATGGATCCTGGTATCCTGCCAGGTGAATGGGGAGTCAGGCAAGGGACAAGATATCCAAGAAGGGCAAACAATTGACATCAGATCTGATTACAGGTGGGTGTCCCAGAAGTTTCTAGGTAGTCCTTTAGTGGGCAATAAATGGAGATTCGGACAAGAAGCCAGATGGCATCAAAGAGCTTTGGCAACAGGAGTTAGGTGCCCAGCTTGGTTCTTAGGATGGGGTAGGGTTCAGAAGCAGAATTCCAGTCCTTGGGAGGATTGGCAAGGCAAGGTCCTGGAACTAGGCTACAAAGTTTTGACTTAGAGCCCACAAGGAACAACAGGGCTAACACAGAGCTAGCTACACTGCTGGTTCCTTGACTATGGACTGAGAAGAAGTATCAAACAATGGAAAAGGCACTAAATGTAGAATTGAAAGACCTGGTTTTATTTATTAACTCAGATGACTAGGAACAAGTGAAATCATTCATTTTTCTGAGCCTCGGTTTCCTCATCAGCAAAATGGGGATAATAATATTTGCACTACCTATTTCTTCAGGTCCTCATGAGGAAAGTACTTTGTACATATTCAAGCAGTGTATAAATGGGAGCTTTTATTATTTTCTTGCCCAGAAAGACAATCTTGGCAGAAGAAAGTACTGTTGGACAACGCCAAAACATGGGGGCTAAACAGCTGGCACCATCACAATGTATTATTTATATATTTATGTTCCAAAAGGTTTTAAAAGATTTTTGGGTGGGAAGCATGGAAACAACCACCAGAAGACTGCTGCCTCCCTCTTTCCCCTGCACTCCACTCACTCCCAGCCTCCTCACCTGCTGCTCCAGAGTTAAACAGCCTAGGGCCCAATCCCCTAGAATGCAGAACCAGAAGGTGCCTTAGAAATGCTTTGCCTTTTTCTTCTCATTTTACTCATGGGGAAACTGAGGCACAGAGAGGTTAAAGTGGCTTGCCCTGTATAATGTAGATAATAAATAAAAAACGGAGGGATTCGAACCCAGCTGCTGTCCCTCCAGACCCACTTGTACCCCCTATATCACTCTACCAGTACTTAATAAAGGAATAAGAGAAAAGTCGTGGCAGGGCAGAGTGTGTGTCCTTTCTTCTGGGCCCGTTGCCTAATTTCCTTGCAGCCCGGGGCCAAAACTTACTTTCATGCCTGATTGATTATTTGGTTTTAAAACTTGCCTGCATCGTGGCACTCCTCAGGCAGTAAGTGCAACATGAAAACACTAAGATAGAGCAGAACAAACAGGGCAGCGTTTCAGATGGCAGTGACAAACCAAATGGAACAGGGGGGAAAAACGCCAGCCTGAAAATGGCACTCTAAGAGCCAGCTTTAGAAAGATTGCTGCTGTTATACTGAGTAGACTTTATAAGACTGAGTCTGTCAGGGAATTCCACATGGGGGGCCTCTCTGGGGAAGCGCTGGAGACAGAGCTGAAAATCACTACACGGGGCATCGTTCACTTTGGAGAAGCTTGGACATTTGCCCTACCTGGTGCTGCCATTCCTTTTCTTTAGAATAGGGAAGTTGGTCTGGGTCAAACAATCAACAAGTATTTATTAATCTCTTAGGGGCGCTAAGGCAAAAATGGTCTTTGTCCCCAAGGAGCTTACCTCTTCTCTTAGGCTTGTCTAGTCCTAAAATTCTCTAATTCTCAAATGGACTATGGGAATAAAAAGAAAGGCAAAAATAGTCCTTGTTCCCAAGGAGCTTACATCATCTCTAAGGTCCATTCTAGCCCTAAAATTCACTGATTCTCTCTTTTTGTTTTTTAACTTTTGTTAAAGCTTTTTATTTTCAAAACAAATGCAAAAATAGTTTTCAACATTCACCTTTGTAAAACCTTGTTTTCCATTTTTTCTCCCTCCCTTCACCCCACCTCTCTCTCCTAGATGACAAATAATCCAGTTTATGTTAAACATGTGCAATTATTTGATATGTATTTCCACAAATATGCTGCACAAGAAAAATCAGATCAAAAAAGGGAAAAAATGAGAAAGAAAAGAAAATGCAAGCAAACAACAAAAAGAGTTAAAATACTATATTGTGATCTATACTCAGTCCCCACAGTTCCCTCTCTGGGTGCAGATGGCTCTCTCCATCACAAGACCATTGGAACTGGCCTGTGATTCTCTGATTTTCAAATGGAAACACTTTACCCTCCAATCCTTCATGTCACCCCTATTCCAGTTAATGCTCCCCACTATGTAGTAAGCTAGTTGCAGAGTAATATTTTTATGTACCTCAGTATTATTTTCTTGGATACCATCAGTTGGATGATTCTTGCATATGGTTTTGACTGATGGAAAGGCAGCGGAGCCTCTTTGTGGAATACTTTGTGGGATGCCACGTGGCTGCTTAAGGAAGTGCCTGGTGGGTAGATTTAGCTTACTGTTCTAGTTGCTGAACATGGATGTTTCCCACAGGATACTTAGCTGTTATTTGATGGGATGCTACAGGAAGAAGAAAAGAGTCTTGGGCTTAGAAAGAATTCTCTTTAGTTCCTTGGCTTGCCCAAAGTGTCCTTTGCCTACTTTCTTCCATATTTTTTCTTTAAAGTGAACTCTCTCTCTTGTAGAATGGGATAAAAAGGGAATTATGGTCAAAACTTCCTGGGATTAGAATAAACTGAAACCTCAAACAAAGAAATGACTTGTCCCATGGTGCTGGAATATTGAGTGGGATAATCATGATCTCTTAACTTCCAGTCCAATATGAGTGTGTTGGATAGGTAACTTGGTGTAATGTTCAGAGTGCTGGAGTCTGGAAGATCTGAATCCAAAACCCACTTCAGAGAGGTAGTAGCTATTTGGCTCTGGGCAAGTCACATCAATTTCCTTATCTATAAGCTGGATAATAATAACTATATTGGGGGTTGTTGTGAAGATCAAATAAGTTAATATGTAAAGTGCTTTAAACATTTTAAGTACTAGGTAAATATCACTTTTTGTGATTATGTTCCAATGAGGTCCATTTATTGTGAAAATAACATAACTTTTTGCTGAGAAGCAGTGTTTTATAGTAGAGCCCTGCATTTGGAGATAAAAGATGTGGGTTTAAGTTTTTATTCTGCAATTTATATGAACATGGGCCATAAGTCTATCTTGGCCCAATTTTCTTATCTATAAAATGGAGAATCTACCACTCAGGGTTTTTATGAAGATTATAGGTTTAGAGATAGAAGAACCCTCTAATTCATATAGGCTAACCTCCTAAATTTTACAAATGAAGAGAGGGAAATTCAAAGTACCTAACTGATTTGCCAAATCATAAATAAATCAGAGAAATTTGCACCCAAGATTTCTGATATGAAATACTCTTCCTTTTGCACCATGATGCTTCTATCCAACAATATAAATTAATTTATATGTGAGTAATTTGTAACTAATGTCATATATATCGGCTGGGTTTGTCTCTTCAATGTGTATCATTCTCCATCTCCTTTTTCCCTCTCCTATCCAGGTCTAGAAACATTGCATGACAGGTATTTAAACATCGATGATTTGATCCTGGAGAATATTCATACCCCAATGAAAGATTTTTATGAGTCTGCCTTTATAATAGGAATTGGTAAATTCCATTGCAACATATGCTAAGTGACATTTGCTAATAAATTCATGCCTATTTTCCCTGTAATCCTTCTCCTACATTGAGTGTAGTAATACTTTGCCTAATGCAAATATATTGCTAATGCCTTGTGACATCAAACAGAAACTGAATTCAATTGAATTGTTCAGAATTCTAAACCACAATCCTCTTGGCTTTCATGAATGATAATGAAGGGCAGGCAGCTCTCTGTTGCCCACATGGAAAAATTGCTTCTGTCTCTTCACTCTTGCTTTGGTTTCTCAGGTTTGTGACTTTGCTTGGACCAGATTTCTGGTATGAAGTTACCCCCATCTTGTGTGTGTGTGTGAGTGTTTTCTTAGTGGCTTGTGGCTTGGGGGTGGGATTTTATGAGTAGCTTTTTTTTTAAAATAAGATATTGAGAAGTAGTACAAATCACCAGTTCTGAAGGTAAAGACAGACATATGACTGAGATACTGGTTCCAAGGTCTGTCATAAAGATGCTCAGTGCTGGTTGGTCAGTTTTCCCCAGAGAAGGAGGACTGACTTTCACTCATGAAGAAACAAATATGGGAACTGTGAGGACACATCTGAGGGCCATGTCAGCATCTCCCAGATTTCCTTTTGAGGTACTCTAGTTTAATTTGTAAGCAGTACAGGACGTCCTAGATCACTAGGGAAACAAGAAGCTTCTGACTGCCCACCCTGAAGATGGAACATTGATGGTCAGCCACAACTGCCGCAGGGAAGAAAGAATAAAGAAATCTAATGGTGATTACTACCAGTTTATTGAGCCTTACTTGCATCTTACTTCCCCATTTTCACAGAGTGCTCTAATTTGCACAAAGGTTGGACCGGTGCACCCAGAATATATCAGTTCTGAGGCAGTTCTGGAAGGCTTAAGCACTTGTTTTTTGCCTTGAAGGTGGCGCGGAGCCTGTGACACTCATTTCTTCTTCCAAGCCTATCTGACTCTTCCCCTTCCTCCATGCTTCCAGCTAACAACTGGTCTATGGAGTGTGAAACTGGCAAGTGGGTTGCACATAGACAAAGAACAGTTGAGCAAGGTGTTCTAAGGTGAGGTTGGGAGTCCTCATATCCAAATTAAAGCTCAATGGGAAATCAGGGAATCTGGCTATGATCAAAGAGAAATCCTTCAAATGAAGAATTGGAAGGAGCTTAGAAGTCATTGGAACCAACCTCCCTTATTATTTATTTATTATTATTTTATCACTCAAAAGATCTTCCCAGCAACCTGCCCCTCTTACTTCCACGTTTGCTTGCACTACAACCATTATCCTGCTGTTCCTTCTATTCAAAACTTGCATTTCAGTCCTGCCAGAATGCCAGCTTTGATAAGTAAGTCCATAATTTTCTTGACCAGAATCAAGCCTTGACATCACTTCCTAGCCATGCTGCTATGCACGTATCCCCTATTTTTCAACCTTATCAGCTCCCCCTTTAGATTTTGTCTTCCTCCCACCCCTCCACTAGAATGTAAATTCCTTGAAGGCAAAATCTGTCTTCCTCAATTGTATTTGTAGCATCAGGGCTTAGCACAGTGCCTAGCACATAGTAGGGGCTTAATGAATACTTACTCTTATTTCTTCTCTTCCTCCCTTCCTTCCTTTTCTATGATTTTGTCAGTCTGAGATATGGGGAATACCTATATAGGAGATCACAAGATAATGCCTTAATCTTTCTTGGACTAGTTGATAAATCCCAGGGAACTGACTTGGAGTTAAATGCTTTTTCCAAGGTGACATAGAAGGCAGGATTTGAAATCAGATGTTCTTGACTCTGAGAACAACACTCTATCCACTATACTACACTGCCTCCCATTTAGTAAAAAATCAAATGCAGAGAAAGGAAGTGCTTGCCCAAAGCCACATAACCTGTTAGAGACAGGATCAGGACTAGGATCCAAGTCTTTTGAATCCCAGATGAGAATTCTCTAGAACATGCTATCTATATAGGAATTTAGTTAAATATTTTTCTGGTGTTTTGGGAAGCAGGTGAGGTATACTTTTGACCTCTGAATTAAACCTCTTCCCTCCCTATCCTTAAGTGAAAGTGAAAATTTCAGAACCTGACATAGAATCAATTCAGATTTTATCCAAAATGTATTTAACACAATAAATTTCTTTATAATTAATATCTATTTCAGCATAAGGAAACCTGATACTATTGGTATATTTGAAGCCTAATGGATATTACTGTCCTATAAATAGCTATAAATAGTGTCTGACAACCAGTCTACCCATATAAAGCCAGTGGAAAAATATATGCCTTACTCCCCCTCCCTCTCTGAAGGGAAATTGCTCTCAGGTGATAGAGTTGGAAAAAACAAAACACCATTTGCTTTACTATATGAGAGGCATTTTCTGGATATTGCAAGAGTGTGGTTCATTATTTATAATCCTGCAAGAAATTAAATGTGCCTGTTTCTTTCTGTCTTCCCATCCCCCTCCACTCAATTCTTTTATCTATCTTTCAAAGGTGAGAATTTACCTACTAGTTACTAACAAAGCCAGCTGTTATGGTGAACCTAGTTTTGAAACAACCAGATGGGAAGGAACAGGGATGAAGTATTTAAAGCTTAGAAGTGGTTAATTGGAGAGAAATCTTTTCTGATTTGGGAGAAGAAAATTGTGGAGTTTCTTTACAGAAAATTAGTATCTTCTTTAAGACTCTAAACTCAGTTTCTATTCCCAAATGCTGCTTCTCTTGACTCCTAGCCTCTCCACCTGTCGGCTGCTACACAGAAAAGACCTTTTCTTTTGACAAAAATGCTGATCTTGAAGGTAGGGAGCTGTCCAGCTGCAGCTGGCAGGAGGGGCAGACCTCATCCTGTTCAGCATGAGAATGTGCAGGTGTCTGTTAGGAAAGTGAGTGTCTGTAAAACTGTAAATTGTGTGAACTCTGCTCAAAACTCAAGTCCTTGTGGTAATCTTGGGAATAGAGCTTTTAGCAGTCATCCGACCATGTCTGTTCACTTTTCAGACTCTTATTCTGGCAGCTTTCCTGCTTACATTTTGCTCCCACTACACTATTGTTTGGAGGGGATAGCTTTTTTCCCCCTTCAATGTATAGCTGGCTGTAGACCAAGTTCCATTTCAATCTAGTAATCCACCAGAATTCCACAGCCTAGTTAGCGTGAGCATTTTGTCTTTTCTGCTGTAACCTATAGACCTCCCAACTTATATCCCTCACTTTCCATCTTAGGCAATAATAATTAAATGGCTAATACTATAGGCACTGAAAAGTTTATTTCCAATCCTTGTAATCGTCTCTAAACCAAAGCTTCCTTCCTTGGCCACCATTCTGCATATGTGTGACTTCCTCTTGGCACAATGTAAGACCCTTGAGTGCAGAAACTATTTTATATCCCAGAGCCTAACATGGTAGATCTGGAACATAATAGGCAGTTAATAAATGCTTGCTATTTGATTGATTGATTATGGCTACTACCATTGTTTATGGCCCCTCAAATCAATACTCTAAAAGCATCCCTGATTACTAAAATAAAGTAGATTGAAGTATAAAGAACTAAGGACCTAGATCGACAAATTGGTTCTTCTACTTTGAATTTAAACAAAGCCTCACTCTAGAGGTCTCATTTAATTCATCAATAAAATGATGAAGTTTGATTTGTTAATTGTTCTCAAAAGTGCTTTCTAGATCCCTCAGTATATTTTTTATTAAAGCTGTTTATTTTCAAAACATATGCACAGATAATTTTCAACATTCACCTTTGCAAAACATTGTGTTCCAAATTTTTTTCCTTCCTTTCCTCCCTCCTACCCCCTTCCCTAGATGGCAAGTTATCCAATATGTTAAACATATACAATTCTTCTACACATATTCTCACAATTATCATGATGCACAAAAAATCAGATTAAAAAGGGAAAAAGTGAGAAAGAAAACAAAATGCAAGCAAACAACAATAAAAAAGGTGAAAATACTATGTTGTGATACATACTCAGTTCCTACAGTCCTCTCTTGGTGTGTAGATGGCTTTCTTCATCACAAGCTCATTGGAACTGGCCTGAATCACCTTGTTATTGAAAAGAGCCATGTCCAGAATTGATCATTGTATAATCTTGCTGTTGCTGTGTATAATCTCCTGTTTCTACTCATTTCACTTAGTATCAATTCATGTATCTCCAGGCTTCTCTGAAATCATTCTGCTGATCATTTCTTGTAGAACAATAATATTCTATAACATTCATATACCATAATTTATTCAGCCATTCTCCAACTAATGGACAGTCACTCAGTTTCCAGTTTCTTGCCACTAGAAAAGGTTGATACAGACATTTTTGCATACCAAGGTCCTTTCTCCTTTTTTATGATCTTTTTGGGATATAGGACCTTTGGGCATAGTTCTAAATTGCTTTCCAGAATGGTTGGATCAATTCACAACTTCACCAACAATGCATTAGTGTCCCAGTTTTCCCACATCCCCTCCAACATTCATCATTATCTTTTCCTGTCATCTTAGCCAGTCTGAGAGGTATGCAGTGGTACCTTAGCATTGTCTTAATTT
Source organism: Myrmecobius fasciatus (assembly GCA_023553655.1). NCBI lineage: Eukaryota > Metazoa > Chordata > Mammalia > Dasyuromorphia > Myrmecobiidae > Myrmecobius > Myrmecobius fasciatus. The sequence goes on along the minus strand of JAJPUD010005004.1, from coordinate 164,176 downwards.
GCATTTCTCTGATCAAAAAATAGTAATTTAGAGCATTTTTTTCATGTGACTAAAAATGGTTTTAATTTCTTTTTTTCTGAAAATTTTCTGTATCCTTTGTAGGTCCCTCAGTCTTATAACTATAGTTGGCATTTATTTAGGCCTCAAGGCTTTCTTACTTCATCCCACATATAATCACTCTGGATCCTCACAATAACTCTTCTCCCTTCTCTCCCTCCCAATAATAGGTCCCAGAATAAACCTCAGTTGGTCACTGTTTGGGTTTTAGAGTTAAATAGCAGTTGTTTCTGTTTTGGCCAGAAACCCAGAAGGTCTTTTCCTCCCAGATTGAATAGGTCAAAGAGACCATTTTTTGCCTCATTTCTTACCTAGCCTTAATCCCTGAATGGGTGCAGCCTCAGTCAAACTGAGATCTGGGAAAGACCTTAGCTCAAAAAGGGCAAGGTTTCCTCCTGCATCTGGGACCATCTCCACTCATCCGGATCTAAATCTTGCCACTGGACCCAGATGGCTCTTAGGAGAAAGTGAGGCTGGCAACTGTGCACACCCTCCCTCACTAATCCAACTCACTCTTAAGATATCATCTTCCTAATGTCACTGGTTCTCTTTGAGAACGAAGGACAAACAAAAACAATAGCAGTACTCATTTTATTCATTAAGACACTGAGACATGGCTTTGGGTCACACAACTATGTATGAACCAATAGCTATGGATCTGAACTACTTATCTGATGATCATGGTCCTTCCCTCTGTGGAAACTTACTGACCATAGACTTTTTGGATTCTTGATCTGGGAGATTTTATCCTGGTCAAGCTGATGCTCAGCTTGTGGCATGTCCTAGCCTAGTTCCACCCTTTAGTCCTCCTGCTCCCAACCTTTTCTATCTTTCTTTGATTCCAGGCCCTTTGATCCTTCAAAGTAGAAGCTGCTAGGTCCTGTGTGATCCTAATTGTGGCTCCCCGATATTTAAATTGTTTCTTTCTGGCTTCTCGTAATATCTTTTCCTTGGTATGATAGTTCTGGAATATAGCCACGATATTTCTGGGGGACTTAATTTTTGGGTTTCTTTCAGGAGGTGATCGGTGGATTGTTTCAAGGAGTATTTTGCCTTCCGGGTCTAAAATATCAGGGCAGTTTTCTTTTATGATTTCCTGGAAGATAGTGTCCAGGTTCTTTTTTCATCATGGCTTTCAGGAAGCCCTATAATCCTTAGATTGTCTCTCCTGGATATATTTTCCAGATCAGTTGTTTTTCCTAGGAGATATTTCATGTTTTTCTCTATCTTTTCATTTTTTTGTTTGACTGATTCTTGAAGTCTTGATGAGTCATTCATTTCCAATTGTTCGATTCTAATTTTTAATGTCTTATTTTCTTCAGTTAATGTTTTTAGTTCCTTTTGCAATTGACCAATTACATTTTTTTTGTTCATTGCATTCTTTTTCCATTTTTTCTATTTTATTTTGCAGCGATCTCATTTCGTTTCCCCATGTTTCTTCTAACTTTCTTTTAAGATTTTTTATGCAATCTTCAAAGAAAGCCTTGTGACATGAAAATGAAAGCCAATTTGTGTCTCTCTTTGGGGCTTTTTCTGGAGTTGCTTTACCTTTATGGGCCTCAGGATTTGAGGTCTGTTTTTCCCTCTCTCCATAAAAGTTGTCTATGGTGAGAGCTCTTTTTGGTTTTTTATTCATTTTTTTTAAAGGTGTGAGGTCTGTTTAGGGCAAAGGTGGGACAGCTGCTTTAATTTGCCCTGGGGCAGTTCTGCTGATTGAGTTATTTCAGGAACTGGGCAGCTCCACTGATTGAATTATTTCAGGTGCTGATCAGTCCTGTTGATTGATTGATTGCTTTAAGGTGCTGTGTAATGGCAGCTAGGTCTGATGCTCATCAGGGGTTCAGTGGTTCACAATCTATCCCCCTCAAAAGGCAGACCCTCCAAACCACCTGCCCACAATCAGGACAGGTTGGTCCAAGAGGCCTGCAGAAGACTCCCAGGTGTGTGAAAAGCACAACGCTCCCACTCCTGCTCCAACTCCTGTTCCAGCTCCCTGCTCCAGCTCCCTGCCCCGGTCTCCCTGCGCTGCAGTCTGGGTTCGGCAGGCCACCCCCCTACCCAATTAAAACAGACCTGTTTTGAAGTTCTTCCTGAGTATGTTCTTCTAGAATCATGTTGTTCTCCAGATATTGTGGATTTTTTTGCTTCAAAATCAGTCTAGAGGCTTCATATGTTGTTGGTTTGAGGGGAGGTTAGAGGAGGTTACAGAGACTCCTGTCTGATCTCCGCCACCATGGCTCCACCTTCGGAAGGAAGTCCCCTTTTCTATCTTTCTTGAGTGACCTTCCTAGTTTTTCATAGGCTCATGGTATCAGTTAAAACCCTCAGGCTTATCAAGGTTTTCAGCCCAGCTCTTGTCTAATCCTGTTGCTGCCCTCCTTGGACTCATATTTTTGCCCTTTCAATTCATCAGTCAACATCTCCATAATTTCTACAGAATTTGACTCTACCCAAATATACTTTGCTCATTTTTCTTAATAGGGATCCTCCTACCAATATTTTGGCTACTTCTTTCTCTTTCTTGGGTTATGTCAAACTCTTCATCACAGCTTGGATACTGCTCTCTGATTGAACTTGAATGGAGGTTTTGGGACAGGTTTAGAACAAAAAGTAAATTTTACTACTGTTCCAAAAGATGGGATTTCCACCCTCCCTCTCTATGGAGCTATTTGCTAGTGAAAAACATGCATCCATTATGTCATGAGTCAACAGTGTGACTTGGGCGCTAAAAGCTATCATGATCATAGATTGCATTAAGAGAAGCATAGTACACAAAAAGCGGGTATGTGCTCTGTCTGTGTGGAGTAATAGGTTTCATTTTGGGTATATATGCTGGGAAAGATATTGATAGTCTGGCACGGGCCCAAAGGGGTTTGGCTGGAATCATGAGGGGATCTGTAACAATATCATATATGAGGGGCAGCTGGATGTACAGTGGATAGAGCACTGGCCCTGGAGTCAGGAGGACTCGAGTCAATTTGATCTCAGACAGTTAACACTAGCTATATGACTCTGGGCAAATCATTTAACCCCAATTGCCTCTTACAAAAACCCAAAGAAACAAACAAAAAACATCATATAATGGTCATTTGAAGGAATTAGAATGAAGAAGAGAAGAGTTGAGAGTTGGATGGGATTAGGGTTGGAATATGATTGCTTGTTTCAAATATTGGAAAGATATCATATAGAAGAGAATTAGAAGCAACATGGAAAAAGTGTTGAATTCAGAATCTGGATTTGAATTTCAAATATTTCCCTGAGTGACTAGCAAGTCATTTTTACCTCTCTCAGATTCAGTTTCTTCATATGATGGGAAAATAAAGGGTTTGGACTAGGTGACTTCTGGGTTTTTTCCACTTTATGTCTATTATCTAAACCCCATCTGGGATTTAATGAGAAGACTGGATGAAATGATGATGATAAGATTCCCTTATCTCTAATTTTGAATTCCAGGCTCTGGCATCTTTGAATCAGACTTTACAGATACCTCATACTTCTGAAGTGCTTTATGGTAACAAAGCACTTTAACATACCACATGATTATTGTATTAATCTGTTGGGTTTGCCTATGAAGTAGGTACTAAAAATATGATTATCCTCATTTTATAGATAGAAAACAATAATTTGAGGCTCCTAGAGGTGAGATGATTCTAAAGGTTGTGTGGGAGCGGGGAATAGAACTTGGGCATTCTCAACTCCCAGACTAGTTGTGGTTGCTTTTACTTCATGTTTCTTTTGAACAGAGTTGGGTTTCCCAGGAAACTTGACTCTTCAGAAATCTCAAGAGATAGCTCTTAGGAGACAGCTGTGTGACAGCTCCAAGGTTAATGTTGTGAACTCTGAGACTGATACAGAATAAGTAAGAAATACTGTAAAACCTTCTAGAATTTTAATTTGAGTCAGTAGAAGAATCATAGATTCATAGAATCTTGGAAGTTTAAGTCAAACTTGTACTTAAGCATAATCCCTTAGTTCAAATACCTGACAAGTAGTCATGCAATATGGTGGATGAAAGGTGAAATGATTGTGGAAAACAAAGTTTCAGGCTTCCAAACATATCAATTTATTAAGCAATGCTTACTAGTCACCTAACAAAGTGAAACCAGACCTCCTTAATTTAGGAATGGATCTCAAATACAGAGGAAGAGACTTTTATATGTTGAAAACAATCAGATAAGGCCAATTAACTAAAAGGGAATGATATAACATTAAGTAATCTGATTTCTAATTGGATAAAAGATTAGGGCCTTTCCAAGTTGGGAAGAGGAGTGTTAACAGGTGCAATTCCCTGAAATCAAAAAAGGAAGTGTCCTACTCCCCAAAGTGTTTGTAAATAATCAAAGGAACATGGAAACAATAACTAATTGATCACTATGGAGCCAGTTTTCAGTTAAGACAAGATGTTCAATTATGGAAAAAAAACCCTCTTCAATATCATTTTTGGATATGACTTTGATATCATCTAAGAATCTTTAAGCAATAGAGAGAGGTGGTCCAATTTCCCAGCCACACAGTGCTAGGTTCAAACAATACAATAAGGTTTGCTCCCAATTACAACTGAATAAAGTTTTCTCACAAGACAGAAGTTGGATTAGATCCATAAATGAATAGAAATAGAACTGAGCTAACTCCAGAATTGACTCACAAGAGGAGTCAGTGTGGAACACTCAATTCCCACAGCAATCTTTGCCTAAAAACATATACTGAGGAGGAACTCATTACCTCCCAAGGCAACTCATCTACTTTTAGACAACTCAAATGATTAGGAAATTGTGTAACTCCTATCAATTACTCTTAGTTCTTCCCTTTAGGGCCAAGCAGAACAAGTCTAATCCTTTTTTCCACATGATAGTCCTTAAAATACTTGAAGATGATTATCACATTCTCTCTAAGGCATCTGTTCCCTAGGCTGAACTTTTTAAAATTTCCTTTAATTGATCCTCATATGGCATGGTCTTGAGGTCCTTTACCATCCTAGCTATACTCCTACAGATTGTCTCAAGTTTATTAATGGCCTTTTAAAAATATAGCATATCTAGTACTGACCAAAGTATTCCAGATGTGACCTGAGCAGAAATCAGTGAGCAGCTCCTAAGATCTGGACACTCTGCTTCTTAGATCAGCTTGAGATTGCTGTTTAGTCATTTAAGTCCTGTTCAACTCTTTCTGATCCCATTTGAGGACTTTCTTGACAGTGGGAATTGTTTTCCATTTCCTTCTCTAGCTCATTTTACAGATGAGGAAACTGAGGCAAAAAGGGGGTAGCATACCTAGTATTTGAACTCATAAAGATGAGCTTTCCTAACTCCCAGCCCAGTTCTTTATCCACTCTGCCACCTAGCTGCCCAACTTAAGATTATCTTACCTTTCTTGGCCTCCATATTCCACAACTAATTCACATTAATTTTGTGATCCACTGAAGGCCCTCTGCCTTTCTTTTTATTAAAGGTAAACTTGTCTATCCAAGCCTTCCATGCCTTGTACTTGTGATGTTGATTTTGAAACTCAAATTTATGACTATACATAAATCCCAATTAAAATGAATCTTATCAGATTTGGCTAAGCATACTAGCCTACTGACATTTTTTGTTTTTGATTTCTGACTCCATACATGCTAACTATGCCTCCAAAGTTTATTCAATTTTCATTCTGCCTTTATCTAAGTCCTTGAAAAAATATTGAATAACAAGGTGAATAATGGAACCTGCAGAGATTTCATAAGGGACCTTCTAAGTTCCTCTTAAACTATTAATGCCTATCTTTTTGGTTCAATCATCCAACCAATTCCAAATGTATCTAACTGTAGCCCATGATCTCTATTTTGTGCACAAGTGGCATGAGACTTTGTCAAATAGTTTGCTAAAACCTGGGTAAATTATATGTAGAATACATATGGTTGGACAATGTAATATGATAATACAGTTGGTCCATATGTGACATGGATAAATATCTGATCTTTGATGTGTTCTATTCTTTCTCCAGGGGAAATTATAGTTTCTATCTTTTTAAAGAATAGAACATTGGCTGTACCAGTACTGCCAATACCAGTGGGAAAAGGATGAACTCAGGCTAGGACTGCTGCATATGAGGAGTCTCTCATTATCTCCAAGAGAAATATTGATCAGAATTTTATTTATCTGTTATACTTCAAATATCTCTAGGATAGGGGTAAAAAGAATTCAGAACTATTTCCTTAGTTGCTCTTAAGGAAGAAGATGGCATCTAGCTTACTCTTACTAAATTAGTTCCCCCCTTCCCTGCAAAGGAGTAAAAAGAAATTTGTGCAGTTAATACAGATTAGAATAGACCCAAGAATACCCAAGAGTAATTGGGCTCTGGCTGGGAGTGAGATAAGGTCTCAGCTTAACTGAAGAAAAGGAAGGAATAAAAAGGGGGAAGGAAGGAAACACGTACATGAGTATACTTTACAAATATCATCTCATTTCAAACACAACAACTCTGTGAGGAAGGTATTATTATTATCCTCATTTTATAGCGGAGGAAACTGAGGCAGAAAGAAGTTAAGCAATTTTTTCAGGTTCACACATCTAGTAGATGTCTGAGGCAGAATGAATATATAATTATCTATACACAGATACATAGTTAGACACATATGTATTTATGTATATGCATATATACCTTTCTCTATAAGTATAAAGAAATTCTAAAATCTGGAAGTAATGAGAGAGAGCATTCCAGATATGAGGGCAGCTCCTGAGCAGTCAAGGACACTGGAGACAGAACAAATTGTATGAGGAACAATAAATCCTGGCTGGGCCCATGGAGTATATGGAGGTCTTCAGAGAGATCTTGGAAGCATCCTCGAACCACTTCTATCCTCCCTGTGAGCACTTGCCTTGTTTGAATTCTCTATAAAACAGTCTTTTAAATAAATGTTTAGCATTTGGGCTATGCAAGCAGTCCATCAGAATTGTGTTCCCTGCAGCAGAGTTTGAAGGCTTGGTGGTGTAGCTTGAGAAAGAACCTCTGTGTTCACTACCTTATCCTGCCAGCTGATCTTCAGAATCTTCCTAAGACAATTTAAAGGGAAATGATTCAATTTTCTGGCATGGTGCTGATGGACTGTCTAGGTTTCACAGGCATACAACAATGAGGCTCTGTGGCTCTTCAGTTCAGTATGCAGCCTAAGACCTCTTCTCTTCCACCCTTTCATTCGGAACCTCCCAAACTCTGGGCTAGCTCTGGCTTTGTGTGTGATTGGGAGACATGGGAGATGCTGGCCTAGGACCACCCAACAGGGTTTGCCTGCATCAAAGAATGTGCTCTGTTCTATGAGCTAAAGAGAATTGCAACAGTGCAAAGGAAACACAGTGTGTCCAACCCAAGCACTCATTTGGACTATTTGTGCCCAACCTGTGGTAGAGCCTTTGAAGCTCATATTGGACTGGTCAGTGATGCCGTACCTTGATCTTAACTTTGTGATGTCTTTGATCCTCATTGAGTATGAGAGATGAGCAAGAAAACATGGAGGGAAAAATAGAAAGGTTCCAGTTTTAGAGGGCTTTAAATCCCAGAGGAACTTATATTATCTATATTCCTTATAGCAAGCTGCTGGAGTATACTAAATAGTGAGTGGAAGTGTTATATCTACATTTTAGGAACATCACTTTGGTGGCTGTGTGAAGGATAGACTGTAATTGGAAAAGAGTTGAGGTAGGGAGACCATTTAGGAGGCTACTGTAAGCAACAAAATATCTCACCTAGAACTCCATAGACTCACTGATGAATTGCATGAAATATTTATTTTACAGTTTTTGCAAAAATAGCTGCCTCGGTTAGTAGACACATCTTTGAAACTCCAAAGGCAGTATTTTATTTTCTGTCCTGAAGCACAAATCCCTCCCCTTATTCCCCATTAATTGGATATTACAGAAATTTCACAACCTGAATTTCCACCCCTCATTACATAGTCAGGCCCTGCTCCCAAGCTTATTTTATAGAAGGAAGAGGATAATAGTGGAGGGCTAGGGACAAAGAACAAAAGATTCTTTTCAAATCTCAGGCTACTGCCCCTGAACACAAATGTCAGTGCTTGTCCCCAAGGAGCTTACATTCTTTTGGGGTAAGATAACTTCCACCCTTGATTATTCTTTGATGTCTTTTTGGATTTCAATTTTCTAATTTAAGTTTCATTTCTCCAATTTAATTTTCATAACTGTGGAAACCAAATAAATGCCCATCCATTAATCACACTATTAAAATAGACTATGTGAGAGCCAAGATGGCTGAAATCAGACAGGAGTCTCTGTAACCTCCTCTAACCTTCCCTCAAACCAACAACATATGAAGCCGCTAGACTGATTTTGAAGTAAAAAATCCACAATATCTGGAGGACAACACATTTCTAGAAGAAGATACTCTAGAAGAACTTCAAAACAGGTCTGTTTTAATTGGGCAGGGAGGTGGTCTGCTGAACCCAGACTGCAGCACAGGGAGACTGGGACAGGGAGCTGGAGCAGGGAGCTGGAGCAGGGAGCTGAAGCAGGGAGCTAGAACAGGAGTTGGAGCAGGAGTGGGAGCGTTGTGCTTTTCACACAACTGGGAGTCTTCTGTGGGCCTCTTGGGCCAATCTGTCCTGATTGTAAGCAGGTGGTTTGGAAAAATCTGCCTTTTGTGAACCCCTGACAAATGCTGGACCCAGCTGCCATTACATAGCACCCTAAAGCAATGAATCAATCAGAACTGATCAGCACCTGAAATAATTCAATCAGTGGAATTGCCCAGCACCTGAAATAACTCAATCAACAGAACTGCCCCAGGGCAAATTAAAGCAGCTGTCCTTCCTTTGCCTTGAATAGACCTCACACCTTTAAAAAATGAATAAAAAACCAAAAAGAGCTCTCACCATGGACAGCTTTTATGGAGAGAGGGAAGAACAGACCTCAAATCCTGAGGTCCCAAAAGGTAAAGCAACTCCAGAAAAAGCCCCAAAGAGAGACATAAACTGGACTCCATGCCACAAGGCTTTCTTTGAAGACTGCATAAAGAATCTTAAAAGAGAGTTAGAAGAAACATGGGGAAATGAAATGAGATCACTGCAAAATAAAATGGAAAAAAATGGGAAAAGAATGCAATGAACAAAAAAATGTAATTGGTCAATTGCAAAAGGAACTAAAAACAGTTACTGAAGAAAATAAGACATTAAAAATGAGAATCAAACAAATGGAAGTGAATGACATCAAGTCTTCAAGAATCAAAGAAAAACAAAAAAATGAAAAGATAGAAAAAAAAAACATGAAATATCTCCTAGGAAAAACAACTGACCTGGAAAGTAGATCTAGGAGAGACAATCTAAGGATTAGAGAACTTCCTGAAAGCCATGATGAAAAAAAGAACCTAGACACTATCTTCCTGGAAATCATAAAAGAAAACTGCCCTGATATTTTAGAATCAGAAGGCAAAATACTTATTGAAACAATCCACTGATCACCTCCTGAAAGAAACCCCAAAATTAAATCCTAAATTTCAGAACTATCATATCAAGGAAAAGATACTTCGAGAAGCCAGAAAGAAAAAATTTAAATACCGAGGAGCCTCAATTAGGATCACCCAGGACCTAGCAGCTTCCACTTTAAAGGATTGAAGGGCCTGGAATCAGATATTCCAAAGGGCAAAGGAACTTGGATTACAGTCAAGAATAAGTTATCCAGCTAGAATGAGCATTATCTTCCAGGTAAGAAGATGGTCATTCAATGATATAGGAGAATTTCACCTATTTCTAATGAAAAGACCAGAACTGAACAAAAAATTTGATCTACAAACACAGAACACAAGAGAAACATAAAAAGGTAACAAGAAAAAAAAAACTCTTGAGAACTATATTTATGTTATGGATACTTATAGAATGAGGGTTGATTTTATGATTATATTATTATTATGATATGATTATTGTGATTTTATTATTATGATATGATAAACTGAAAAAGAAACCAGAGGTAGAAAAGGGATAACACTGGAAGAAGAGGAAAAGGAGGTAAAATAAGGGAAATTACATCACATGTAGAGGAAAGAAAACCTATAATGATTGAGGGGAAAAAAGGAACGGGAATGAGAATTGTGTTAATCTTCATCTCATCAGATTTGGCTCAGAGGGAATAATAGACCTATTGGATATCAAAAAGAAACTTGTCCTAACCTTATAAAGAAACAGGAGGGTAAGGGGGAAAAGAAAGGGAATAGACTAATAGAAGGGAAAACAGAAGAATTAAGGGAAAGGTGTAAAAAAGGGGTGGGGCTCTAAAGGGGAAGGATTGTTTGAGGGAAGTGGTTATCAAAAGGAAAATACTGGGGAGGAGGGAAAGGGGATAGGAAAGAGAAAAGCTTAAGCTAGGGTAAATAAGATGGCAGGAAATACAGAATTAGTTATTTTAACTGTGAATGTGAATGGGATGAACTCTCCCATAAAATGGAAGTGGATAGCAAACTGGATTAAAAGCCAGAATTCAACAATATGTTGTTTACAAGAAACACATCTAAAGCATAGAAACACATACAGAGTGAAATTAAAAGGCTGGAGCAGAATTTATTATGCTTCAGGTGAACAAAAAAAAGCAGGGGTAGCAATCCTGATCTCAGATCAAGTAAAAGCAAAGATAGATCTAATTAAAAGAGACAAGGAAGGAAACTATATTTTACTAAAAGGTACCATAGACAATGAAGCAATATCAATACTAAACATATATGCACCAAGTGGTATAGCATCCAAATTCCTAGAGGAAAAGTTCAGAGAGATGCAAGAAGAAACAGACAGCAAAACTATAATAGTGGGGGATCTCAACCTCCCTCTCTCAGAACTAGATAAATCAAACCACAAAATAAATAAGAAAGAAGTTAAGGAGGTAAACAAAATATGAGAAAAGTTAGGTATGATAGATCTTTGGAGGAAATTAAATGGAGACAGAAAGGAGTTTACTTTTTTTCTCAGCAGTCCATGGAACCTATACAAAAATTGACCATGTGTTAGGATAAAACAACCTCAAAATCAAATGCAGGAAGGCAGAAATAGTAAATGTATTTTTTTTCAGATCATGACGGAATAAAAATCACATGCATTATAAGGTCAGGAGAAAATAGACCAAAAGTTAACTGGAATCTAAATAATCTCATCCTAAAGAATGAATGGGTGAAACAGCAAATTACATACACAATTACTAATTTCATCCAAGAGAATGACAATAATGAGACAACATACCAAAATTTGTGGGATACAGCCAAAGTGGTAATAAGGGGAAATTTTATATCTCTAAATGCTTATTTGCATAAAATAGAGAAAGAGAAAAGCAATGAATTGGGCTTGCTACTAAAAAAGCTAGACAAAGAACAAATTAAAACCCCCCAATCAAATACCAAACAAAATCTGAAAAATAAAAGGAGAGATTAATAAAATTGAAAGTAAAAAAAACATTGAATTAATAAATAAAATTAAAAGTTGGTTTTATGAAAAAACCCCAACAATATAGATAAACCTCTAGTTAATTTGATTAGAAAAAGGAAAGAGGAAAATCAAATTGTTAGTCTCAAAAATGAAAAGGGAGAACTTTCCACCAATGAAGAGGAAATTATAATCAGGAGTTACTTTGCCCAACTTTATGCCAATAAATTTGATAACCTAAGTGAAATGGAGGAATATCTACAAAAATATAGATTTCCCAGATTAACAGAAGAGGAAATAAATTACTTAAATAGTCCCATTTTAGAAAAAGAAATAGAACAAGTCATTAATCAGCTCCCTAAGAAAAAATTCCCAGGACCAGATGAATTTACATGTGAATTCTACCAAACATTTAAAGAACAATTAACTCCAATATTATATAAACTATTCAAAAAAATAGGGAATGAAGGACTCCTACCAAATTCCTTTTATGACACAGACATGGTACCTAAATCAGGTAAAACAAAAACAGAGAAAGAAAATTATAGACCAATCTCTCTAATGAATATTGATGCAAAAATCTTAAATAAAATATTAGCAAAGAGATTACAGAAAATCATTCCCAGAATAATACACTGGGACCAAGTGGGATTTATACCAGGCATGCAGGGATGGATTAATATTAGGAAAACTATTAGCATAATTGACTATATCAATAACCAAATTAACAAAAACATATGATAATCTCAATAGATGCAGAAAAAGCATTTGGTAAAATCCAACATCCATTCCTATTAAAAACACTTGAGAGTATAGGAATTAATGGACTTTTCTTTAAAATAGTCAGTAGCATCTATTTAAAACCATCAGCTAGCATCATAGGTAATGATGATAAAGTGGAACCATTCCCAATAAGAACAGGGGTGAAACAAGGTTGCCTACTATCACCATTATTATTCAATATTGTATTAGAAATGCTAGCTTTGGCAATTAGACAAGAAAAAGAGATTAAAGCAATTAGAGTAGATCATGAGGAAACCAAATTATCACTCTTTGCAGATCATATGATGGTCTATTTAAAGAACCCTAGAGAATCCACTAAAAATCTATTAGAATTAATCCACAACTTTAGCAAAGTTGCAGGATACAGAATAAATCCACATAAATCATCAGCATTTTTATACATCACCAACAAAATCCAACAGCAAGAGATACAAAGAGAAATTCCATTTAAAATAACTTTTGATAGTATAAAATATTTGGGAATATATCTGCCAACGGAAAGTCGGGATCTATATGAGCAAAACTACAAACTACTCTCCACACAAATAAAGTCAGATCTAAACAATTGGAAAAACATCAAGTGCTCTTGGATAGTTCAAGTGAATATAATAAAGATGGCAATACTACCTAAACTAATCTATTTATTTAGTGCTATACCAATCAAACTCCCAAGAAATTACTTAACTGACCTAGAAAAAATAACAACAAAATTCATCTGGAAAAACAAAAGGTCAAGAATTTCAAGGGAATTGATGAAAAAAAAGCAAATGAGGGTGACCTAGCTGTACCAGATCTAAAATTATATTATAAAGCAGTGGTCATCAAAACCATTTGGTACTGGCTAGGAAACAGAGTAGAGGATCCGTGGAATAGGTTAGATTCACAGGACAAAATACTCAATGACAATAGTAATCTAGTGTTTGATAAACCTGAAGACCCCAGCTTTTGGGATAAAAATTCATTTTTTGACAAAAACTGCTAGGATAATTGGAAACTAGTATGGAAGAAATTAGGCACTGACCCACACCTAACACCATATACCAAGATAAGGTCAAAATGGATTCATGCTCTAGGCATAAAGAATGATATTATAAACAAATTAGAACAATGTAGGATGGTTTATCTCTCAGACCTGTGGAGGGTGAAGGAATTTGTGACCAAACAAGAACTAGAGATCATCATTAATCACAAAATATATAATTTTGACTATATCAAGTTAAAAAGTTTTTGTACAAACAAAATGATTGCAGACAACATTAGACGGGAAGCAATAAACTGGGAAAACATTTTTACATTCAAAGATTCTGATAAAGGCCTCATTTCTAAAATATATGGAGAATTGACTCAAATATATAAGAATTTAAGCCATTCTCCAATTGATAAATGGTCAAAAGATATGAACAGACAATTTTCAGATGAAGAAATTGAAACTATTTCTAGTCACATGAGAAGGTGCTTCAAATCACTATTGATCAGAGAAATGCAAATTAAGACAACTCTGAGATACCACTACACACCTGTCAGATTGGCTAAGATGACAGGAAAAGATAATGACCAATGTTGGAGGGGATGTGGGAAAACTGGGACACTGATACATTGTTGGTGGAACTGTGAACGGATCCAATCATTCTGGAGAGCAATTTGGAGCTATGCTCAAAAAGTTATCAAACTGTGCATACCATTTGACCCAGCAGTGTTTCTATTGGGCTTATATCTCAAAGAGATCTTAGAGGAGGGAAAGGGACCCACATGTGCAAGAATGTTTGTGGCAGCCCTTTTTGTAGTGGCTAGAAACTGGAAACTGAAAGGATGCCCATCAATTGGAGAATGACTGAATAAATTATGGTATATGAATGTTATGGAATATTATTGTTCTGTAAGAAATAACCAGCAGGAGGATTTCAGAGAGGGCTGGAGAGACTTGCATGAACTGATGCTTAGTGAAATCAGCAGAACCAAGAGAACATTATAAATGGGAACAACAAGACTATACGATGATCAATTCTAATGGACATGGTTCTCTTCAGCAATGATGTGATTCAAACCAGTTCCTATTGTTCAGCGATGAAGATAGTCATATACATCCAGAGAGAGGCCTGTGGGAACTGAGTACGGACCACAACACAGCATTTTAAAGCTTACTGTGAATGTTTCCTTGCATTTTGAATTCCTTCTTAGGTTGTTGTTGTTGTTGTTGTTTTTTCCCTAGATCTGCTATTTCTTGTGCAGTAAGATAACTGTATAGATATGTATACATATATTGGATTTGTCATATAATTTAACATATTTAGCTTGCATTAAATTACCTGTCATCTAGGAGTGGGGGATAGAGGGTGCGGGGAGGAGGGAGGAGGGGAAAAGCTTGGAACAAAAAAAAGTTTTGCAAAGGTCAATGTAGAAAAATCACTCATATGTTCTGTAAATAAAAAGCTTTTAAATTAAAAAAAAATAGACTATATGAGAAGTCATGAAAATGGTGGCTGTGTGAGTGGAAAGAAGGGGCAATATTCTAGAGATGTTGTGGAGAAAGAAATGGTAAGGCTTGGCAAATGATTGTATACTTATTATGTGATCTATGATTTGGGGTTTGTCACCAGATGATAGCAGGCACCAAAAGCTGGAGTTCAGTCATATGAAGAATTCACAATGGCCATTCTCTTTAGCAAAAGGTGGACTTATTTAGGGAAAAAGATTACAGACAAAATGAAGGACTACAATGGACAATGGGCATGGTAAATAAGAAATAGAGTGGGAGAACATTTGAAAGACAAGTTCCTCAGTGGAACTCACAATTACCCAGTAGAAAGGGAGCACCCCATGAGGCTGGGGCAGGCCCTTAACTGGCAGGTTAAATCCTAAAAGGGACTTAGCACCTAAAAGAGTTAGAGCTGGAGGGAGGAGGAGTGGGGTTGGGAAGCATAGTGGAGTTAGGGAAGACACCACGTGGCATGGAGATAGGGGGGGGGTCAGGAGAAAGCACCAGACACCTGGTAGGCTGACCCCAAGGAAGGTAGCAGCAAAGTCATGGGCCATAAGTTGTTCTATAGGGAAAAGTTAGCCTCAGGAACACGACTTGGATTCCTGACAGGGCATGGCAAAGTGAGATTGCTCGAGACCCCTACAGAAGGTGGGACTCAGGAGTTTGACCTAACTTGAAGTTCAGATTGTACCAAAGGGCAGGACCATGGAGCTGAACTGGTCTCTATTAGAACCTTCTGCCTGCTTGCCTCAGGGATCAATTCTTTAGTTTCTCTTGGTCCTAAAAAATATTCAGGGTGTCATCACTTATACAAACATATACATGTTACATACATAAACACATACACATATGTTCATATACACACATACACACACAATACACATATATGTATATATATAGAATGAGGGTGAGGAGTTCATGATTATCAACATTTTCAACCTGAGTAGATTGAAAGATGGTGGTGCCCTCAGTAGTCATTAAAGAGGGGTGATTTTTTAAGGGGGGAAGGTAATGAGTTCTGTTTTATAGACAATGAATTTCAGATGCCTACAGGGAATCCAGTTCCAAATGATGAATAGTGAATTAGGGAGATTATTCTGGAACAGCTTGAAAGGCTGGCTCTGGAGACATATATGCATATATATATACATATATATATATATATACACATAAATACATAGAGAAGGGTTCAAGATGGACCCTTGGGGTGTACCCACAGCTAGGGGCCATGCTATTGCGGTTTATGAGGAAACTGAGGCATGTTAATGACTTGCCCAGTGCTACCCATTTGGGAAATATTAGAAGTGGATTTGAACCTGATTTTTTTTACTGGCTGAAGTTCTGCCCTATATTTCTTTCTCATCCTTTCTCTGGGATATAGATCACTTGAACCTACTTACTAGAACTTATAAAAAGCAATAGGATGTCTTTTACTATCTCATTATTCTTGGGTTTGTACTCTTGCAGCTCTCAAGAGAGTAGAACCTTCTTCATTTCTCTCTTTTAGCCTAGGCCTGAGGTAATTGATATGAAGTACCCAGTTACTAAAGTGGGAGTGGTGAGAGGACATTGAAAAGTACTATGCTGAAGGAGAAACTTGGAAAGAAAAGGCAAGTGGCTCAGGTTTCCTTCAAATCTCAGCTAAAATTCCAGCTTCTATGAGAAGCCTTTCCTAATCTGCTGTGATGTTAATGCCTTCTCTATTGATTAACTCCAATTTATCCTGTATATATCTTATTTATAAATCGTTGTTTTCATGTTACCTTCTCTATGAGACTGTACTGTCCTTTCCAATCAAAAGATCATTCCTCTAGTAAGAGAAAACAGAAGAAAAATAAGAATTGGGCATCTTTATTTCTCTAAGTCATTATCTTTGCTATTTATTCTCTGCAATTCTATCCCAACTTTGATGCTTCCCCACCCCTCCACTGCCCCCTGAAATATACAGTAAAGCAAAATTCAAAATAACTCTTCTTGTCCTTTTCTATTATTCTCACTGGATCCTGCTCATTCTGAGCTCCAGCATTATGAACAGATTTTTTTTTTGAAGGACTAAAATCCAAGTCGATTGATGAGTTCCTATAGGCTCACATCAGTCTTTTTTAGACAATTACTCCTTTTCCTTATCAGTAATGTCTGTGTTCTTAGAATTTCATTCTTTTTAAAAATTTAATTATAAGTTTTAAAAATAGCTTTTAATTTTCAAAATACATGCAAAGATAGTTTTCAACACTCACCCTTGCAAAACCTTGTGTTCCACATTTTTCTCCCTTCCTTTTCCCTACCTTCCTCTTCTAGATAGCAAGTAATCCAATATAGGTTAAACACATCCAATTCTTCTAAACATATTTCCACATATATCATGCTGCACAAGAAAAATCAGATCAAAAAGGGGAAAATGAGAAAAAAGCAAGCAAACAACAACAAAAAGGTGAAAATATTATGTTGTGATCCACATTCGGTCCCCACAATCCTCTTTCTACATGCAGATGGCTCTCTCCATCCCAAGTCTGTTGGAATTGGCCTGAATCACCTCATTGTTGAAAAGAGCCACTTCATCAGAATTGATCATCACATAATTTTGTTGTTATTGTGTACAATGTTCTCTTGATTCTATTCACTTCATTTAGCGTCAGTCCATGCAAGTCTCTCCAGGCCTCTCTGAAATCATCCTGCTGGTCGTTTCTTACAGAACAATAATATTCCATAACATTCATATACCATAATTTATTCAGCCATTCCTGAATTGGTGGGCATCCACTCAGTTTTTAGTTCCTTGCTACTACAATAAGGACTGCTACAAACATTTTTTTTTGCACATGTAGATTCTTTTAGAATTTCATTCTTGAAAGCTCAGGGGTGATTTGTCCTGAAGAATTTTGGTCTGTGGAATCCTACCTATGCTTTCTCTGAATTTTTTGAAATCTGCCAAGGTCAGTACTAGTTCTTTGGGAGTGGTAGCTGCCCAGTGAAAGCTTTTGGACAGGGAAAGTGGGCAAAGGTTGGAAATGATCAAGATTTCTGTATGTCTTACTATAATGCTCTTCTCATTGACATAAACTGCCTTTCAGTTTTATAACTCCTTTTTCCAAAACAGTAGTAACACATTTTCTTTTTTTGTTCCTGGCAAATTAAAATAATCCCAGATTAAATGAATATCCTTTGTTGTCTCTGACTTCAAAAGATTCAAGACTTCATCAGTGTGGATTCTCTCCAGCATGGGTCACAACCTCTCCATTCCTTAGTGCGTGGTTTTAGGAGTAGATGTGACCAAAATAATTCATCACTTGGCAGCCAGCCTTGTGGTGATGGATCTTTCTGTACTTAGCTTGGTATGTATGTGGATGGAAGATACACGACTTGGGGAGGTGGGGCTCAGTGGAATATAAACTCAATATAAGCCAATCGGATACCAAGGTAGTTTAAAAAGGCAACAATCTGAGGTTGCCCTAAGAAAGACATGGGATATATAAAGAGGGAAGTTCTAGTTATCATATATTCTGCTGCAGAATTGATACATCTTCTATATTATGTTCAGTTTTGGGTGACACATTTTAGAAAAGTCATTGATTAGCTGCAGTATACCCATAAGATTGGCATTGAAGAAGCTGAAGTGACTGGAGAACTTATCATAAGAAGCTGAAGGAATTAATCTTATTTAGCTAGAAAAGAGGACACTTAAGTGGGGTTATGATAGTTGCCACATATATTTTTAAGGGCTGTCATATGGACGAAGAATTTGATTTGCTTTTGACTTAGTCTCGGAAGGGATACCTGTAAGAAATGAATGGAAATTCCAAAAAAGACAGATTTTAGTTTTAAACATATTTGAATTTAAAACAAGGAAAACTTTCTAAATAGTAGAGATGACCCAAAGAGTAATGTACTGTCAAGGAAGATAGTAGATCCTTCACTGGAGATTTTCCTTAATATTTAATTTTTTTCCAATTGCATGCAAAACAATTTTTAATATTTTTTTGGTTGTGAATTCCAAATTTCCTTCTCTTCCTCCTTTTTTTTCCTTATCACGAAAGTAAATGACAGCTAAATGGAGCAATGGATAGAGCACTGGCCTTGAAGTCAGGAGAACCTGAGTTCAGATATGAACTCAGATGCTAAATAATTACTGACTGTGATTCTGGATAGGTCACTTATCCCTAATTTCCTTTCTGCTGCATAACTGTGAGTTCCACTAAGAAGCTTGTCTTTTCTATCCTTAATTGTTGGAACTCCTTTCCTTTCTATGTGCTCTCCCACTCTATTTCACGTTTGCTATTATATCCCTTCATTTTATGTGCAACCTCTTCTCCTAAACAAACCTAACTTTTGTCAAAGAAAAAAAAAAGAGAAGGCAAGCAATTTGATATAGGTTGTACATGTATAATCATGTAAAATATTTCCATATCAGTCATGTTATAAAGGAAGATACAAGAAAAATAAAGGAGAAAAAGATATAAAATAAATGTCTATGCTCAACTGAATATGTTATTTCCTCTCTGAGCCAATTCTCATAAGATTCAAGCACTTCCTCCCTACCTCCCTTCCCCTCCACTGTAAAATCTCTTTTAATACCTCTTTTATGTGAAATAGTTAACTCCATTTTATTTTTTCCTTTCCCTTTCTTCCAGTGCATCCCTATTTCTCACCCCTTAATTATTTTTTTTTGTATATTACCCAATCATAGTCAATTTACACTTATGCTTTCTGTCTATGTATACTCCTTCTAACTGCCCTAGTAATGATAAAGTTCTTAACAGTTATATCTTTCCACATAAGAATGCAAACAAGTTAACCTTACTGAATCCCTTATGATTTCTCTTTTCTGTTTGCCTTTTTAATGCTTCTGGTGAATTTTATATTTAAAAGTCAGATTTTTTATTTAGCTCCAGTTTTTTTTTAAATCAGGAATGCTTGAAAGTCCACTATTTCATTAAATATTCATTACCCTCCCACCCCAAAATATATTTTTTAAATTTTATTTTATTTGCATAACATATGTGTGGGTAATTCTTCAACAATAACCCTTACATAGCTTTCCGTTACAAATTTTTCCCCCCAACTCCCCACCCTTCCCCTAGATGGCAGGATATCCACTACATGTTAATTATGTTAAAATATTGGCAAATTGAATGTATGTATACATATTTCCAAACTTATCATTGTTGTGCAAGAAAAATCTTATCTACACAAACGATATATCAGATAAAGGAAACACAATGTAAGCAAACATCAATCAAGGAGTATGAGAATGTTATGTTGTGGTCCACATTTCGCATCACTCTCTCTGGGTGTATATGGCTTTCTTCAGTGAACAATTGGAGGTGGTTTGAAACATTTCATTGTTGAAGAGAGCCATGTCCATCAGAATTAATCGTCATATAGTACTGTTGTTGCCATGTATAATGATCTCCTGGTTCTGCTCATTTCACTCAGCATCAATTCATGTAAGTATCTCCAGGCCTCTCTGAAATCATCTTGCTGGTCATTTCTTACAGCACAATAATATTCCATAATATTCATATACCATAATTTATTCAGCCATTCTCCAACTGAAGGGCATCTATTCAATTTCCAGTTTCTAGCCACTACAAAAAGGGCTGCCACAAACATTCTTGCACATGTGGGGCCTTTTCCTTCCTTTATGATTTCTTTGGGATATAAGCCCAATAGAAATGCTGCTGGGTCAAAGGGTATGCACAGTTTGATGACTTTTTGAGCATAGCTCCAAATTGTTCTCCAGAATGGCTGTATCCGTTCACAGCTCCACCAACAATGCATCAGTGTCCCAGCCCTCCCACATCCCCTCCAACATTCATCATTAACTTTTCCTGTCATTTTAGCCAATCTGACAGGTGTGAAGTGGTACCTCAGGGTTGTCTTGATTTGCATTTCTCTGATCAACAGTGATTTGGAGCACCTTTTCATATGACTATAAATAGTTTTAATTTCATCCTCTGAAAATTGTCTGGTCATATCCTTTGACCATTTATTGATTGGAGAATGGCTTGAATTTTTATAAATATGAGACAATTCTCTATATATTTTAGAGATGAGACCTTTATCAGAACCCTTAAATGTAAAGATGATTTCCCAATTTATTGCTTCCCTCCTAATCTTGTCTGCATTGATTTTGTTTGTACAAAAACTTTTTAACTTAATATAGTCAAAATTATCTATCTGGTTTTCAATTAAGAGTTCCAGTTCTTCTTTGGACATAAATTTATTCCATCTCCATAGGTGTGAGAGGTAAACTATATTACATTCCTCTAATTTACTTATAGTATCACTCTTTATATCCAGATCATGAACCCATTTAGATCTTATCTTGGTATGTGGTGTTAGATGTGGGTCAAGCCCTAATTTCTTCCACACTAGTTTCCAGTTTTCCCAGCAGTTTTTGTCAAATAGTGAATACTTATCCCAAAAGCTGGGGTCTTTGGGTTTATCAAAAACCAAATTGCTATAGTTATTGCCTAGTTTGTCTTGTGATTCTATCCTATTCCACTGATCGACTACTCTATTTCTTAGCCAGTACCAAATGGTTTTGATGACCGCTGCTTTATAATATAGTTTTAGATCTGGTACAGCAAGTCCACCATCGTCAGCCTTTTTTTTCATTAATCCCCTTGAAATTCTTGACCTTTTGTTTTTCCAAATGAACTTTGCTACTATTTTTTCTAGATCTGTAAGATAATTTCTTGGGAGTTTGATTGGTATGGCACTAAATAAGTAAATTAGTTTGGGTAGTATTGTCATTTTTATTATATTCGCTCGTCCTACCCATGAGCATTTTAAGTTTTTCCAATTGACTAGGTCTGATTTGATTTGTGTGGAAAGTGTTTTGTAATTTAGTTCATATAGTTCCTGACTATCCCTTGGCAGATAAATTCCCAAATATTTTATACTATCAACAGTTATTTTGAATGGAATTTCTTTTTGTATCTCTTGCTGCTGAACTTTATTGGTAATATATAAAAATGCTGATGATTTATGTGGATTTATTTTGTATCCTGCAACTTTGCTAAAGTTGTGAATTGTTTCTAGTAGTTTTTTAGTTGAGTCTTTAGGGTTCTCTACGTATATCATCATGTCATCTGCAAAGAGTGATAATTTGGTTTCCTCATTACCTACTCTAATTCCTTTAATCTCTTTTTCTTCTCTTACTGCCAAAGCTAACATTTCTAAGACAATATTAAATAGTAATGGTGACAGTGGGCAGCCTTGTTTCACTCCTGATCTTATTGGGAATGGTTCTAGTTTGACTCCATTACATATGATGCTTGCTGAAGGTTTTAAGTAGATACTACTAATCATTTTAAGGAAAAGCCCATTTATTCCTATACTCTCCAGTGTTTTTAATAGGAATGGGTGTTGGATTTTATCAAAGGCTTTTTCTGCATCTATGGAGATAATCATATGGTTTTTATTAATTTGGTTATTGATATAATTGATTATGCTAATTGTTTTCCTAATATTGAACCAGCCCTGCATTCCTACTTGGTCATGATGTATTATCCTGGGGATGACTTTCTGTAATCTTGTTGCTAAAATCTTATTTAAAATTTTTGCATCAATATTCATTAGGGAAATGGGTCTATAGTTTTCTTTCTCAGTTTTCTCCCTACCTGGTTTAGCTATCAGCACCATATCTGTGTCATAGAAGGAATTTGGTAGTACACCTTCTTTCCCTATTTTTTCAAATAGTTTATATAGTATTGGGATTAATTGTTCTTTGAATGTTTGGTAAAATTCACATGTAAATCCATCTGGCCCTGGAGATTTTTTCTTAGGGAGTTGATTAATAGATTGTTCTATTTCTTTTTCTGAAATAGGGCTATTTAAATAATTTATTTCCTCTTCTGTTTTTCTGCGCCATTTTTATTTTTGTAGATATTCCTCCATTTCATTTACATTATCAATTTTTTTTTTTTTGCTTTTTGCTGAGGCAATTGGCGTTAAGTGACTTGCCCAGGGTCACACAGCTAGGGAATGTTAAGTGTCTGAGACCAGATTTGAACTCAGGTCCTCCTGACTTCAGGGCTGGTGCTCTAACCACTGCGCCACCTAGCTGCCCCTACATTATCAAATTTATTGGCATAAAGTTGGGCAAAGAAACTCCTAATTATTACTCTAAATTCCTCTTCATTGGAGGAAAGTTCTCCCTTATCATTTTTGAGACTAATAATTTGATTTTCCTCTTTCCTTTTTCTAATCAAATTAACTAAAGGCTTATCTATTTTGTTGGTTTTTTCATAAAACCAACTCTTACTTTTATTTATTAATTCAATAGTTTTCTTATTTTCAATTTTATTGATCTCCCCTTTAATTTTCAGAATTTCCAATTTGGTATTTAATTGAGGGTTTTTAATTTGGTTTTTTTCTAGCTTTTTTAATTGTAAGCCCAGTTCATTAATCTTCTCTTTCTCTGTTTTACGCAAGTAAGCATCTAGAGATATAAAATTACCCCTTATAACTGCTTTAGCCGTGTCCCACAAATTTTGGTATGTTGTCTCATTGTTGTCATTCTCCTGGATGAAATTTTCGATTGTGTCTATAATTTGCTCTTTCACCCATTCATTCTTCAGGATTAGATTATTTAATTTCCAATTAACTTGTGGTCTATTTTCTCCTGTTCTTATATTACATGTGAGTTTTATTGCATCATGATCTGAGAAGGATGCATTTACTATTTCTGCTTTTCTGCATTTGATTTTGAGGTTTTTATGCCCTAACACATGATCAATTTTTGTATAAGTTCCATGAACCCCTGAGAAAAAAGTATACTCCCTTCTATCACCATTCAATTTCCTCCAGAGATCTATCATACCTAACTTTTCTAGCCTTTTGTTAACCTCCCTAACTTCTTTCTTATTTATTTTGGAATTTGATTTATCTAATTCTGAGAGAGCAAGGTTGAGATCTCCCACTAGTATAGTATTACTGTCTATTTCTCCTTGCATCTCTCTTAACTTCTCCTCTAGGAATTTGGATGCTATACCACTTGGTGCATATATGGTAAGTATTGATACTGCTTCATTGTCTATGGAACCCTTTAGTAAAATGTAGTTTCCTTCCTTATCTCTTTTAATTAGATCTATTTTTGTTTTTACTTGATCCGAGATAAGGATTGCTACCCCTGCCTTTCTTTGTTCACCTGAAGCATAGAAGATTCTGCTCCAGCCCTTTACCTTCACTCTGTATGTATCTCTATGTTTTAGATGTGTTTCTTGTAAACAACATATTGTAGGATTCTGGCTTTTAATCCAGTCTGCTACCCGCTTCCGTTTTATGGGAGTGTTCATCCCATTCACATTCACAGTTAAAATAACTATATCTGTATTCCCTGCCATCTTATTTACCCAGAGTTATGATTTTCTCTTCCCTTTCTCCTCTCTCCCTTCCCCCCTCCCCAGTACTTTGCTCTTGATGACCACCTCCCACCAATAATCCTCCTCCCTTTAGAGTTCCTCCCTCCCCTTTATACCTTTCCCCTAATCCTTCTATTAGTTTATCCCTTTCCTTTTCTCCCCTCCCTCCTACCTTCCCACAAGGAGGGTCAATGCTTTCTTTGAAGCCAAATGTGTCTGATATACTCTCTTAGAGTCTAATCTAATGAGAGTAAGGTTTACACAATACTCATCGCCCTCCCTTCTTTCCCTCAATTATATTAGATCTTCTATGTCTCTTTATGAGATTTTGCCTTATTTTACCTCCTTTATTTTTACTTTATTTTGCCTCCTTTCTCCCCTCCCCCCTTTTTCTTTTTCAGTATGGTATCCCTTCCACCTCTAATTTCTTTTCCATTATTATCAAAGAAAAATCAAATTATACTGCCATTCTTTAAAGGATACCTATAGTAGAAATATATTTCTCAAGAGTCTTCCTTTTTACCTTTTTATGCTTCTCTTGAGTTCTCTACTTGGAGGTCAAATTTTTTGTTCAGATCAGGTCTTTTCATTAGAAATAGGTGAAATTCTCCTGTATCATTGAATGACCATCTTCTTCCCTGGAAGATGATGCTCATTCTAGCTGGATAACTTATTCTTGGCTGTAATCCAAGTTCTTTTGCCTTTCGGAATATTTGGTTCCAGGCCCTTCGATCCTTTAAAGTGGAAGCTGACAGATCCTGTGTAATTCTAATGACAGTTCCTCGGTATTTGAACTGTTTCTTTCTAGCTGCTTGCAATATCTTTTCCTTGGTGCGATAGTCCTGAAATTTGGCCACGATATTCCTTGGGGTTTTAATTTTGGGGTCTCTTTCTGGAGGTGATCGGTGAATTCTTTCAATGCCAATTTTGCCTTCTGATTCTAAAACATCAGGGCAATTCTCTTTCATGATTTCCTGGAAGATAGCATCCAGGTTCTTTTTTTCATCATGGCTTTCAGGGAGTCCAATAATCCTTAAATTGTCTCTCCTGAATCTGTTTTCCAAGTCAGTTGTTTTTCCTAGGAGATATTTCATATTTTCTTCTATTTTTTCATTTTTTTGTTTTTGTTTAACTGATTCTTGAAGTCTTATTGAGTCATTTACTTCTATTTGTTCAATTTTAATTTTTAAAGTATTATTTCCTTCAGTTATCTTTTTTAGCTCCTTTTGTAGCTGGCCAATTGAATTTCTTGATTCAATGCATTCTTTTTCCATTTTGCCAGATTTATTTTTCAGTAAATTGTTGTCTTTTTCCAATTCACCAATTTTGTTTTTCAGTTCACCATTTTTATTTTCCAGTGAATTGGTGATTTTTTCCAATTCACCAATTTTGTTTTTCAGTGAACTGTTTTCTTTTTCCAATTCACCAGTCCTATTTTCCAGTTTTTGATATTTCTGTTGCCCTGATCTCAATTTATTTCCCCATTCTTCTTCTAGCTCTCTTTTGAGATTCTTAATGCAATCATCCAGGTAAGCCTTCTGAAAGGGAGACCAACTTAAGTCTGCCTTTGTGGCTTCATCTGGGATTGTTTTCATAATGTCAGGATCTGGGGACTGTTCTATTTTTTCTCCGTAAAAGCTTTCTATGGTGAGAGCTCTCTTCTGCTTCTTGCTCATGATTTAAAGTTGGGATATTGGTCAAAAACAGAGAAAACTGCAACAATTTGTATTTGCCCTGGGGCAGTTTGCCGAGTTGACTTCTGGTCTGAGGCTGGTTGGGCTAGATTCTCACTAGGACCACGTTTTCAGCTGCTCTCGATCCACCCTTTACCAAAGACAGATCTGCCAAAGCACCTGCCCGCAAGCAGAGCAAAGTGGACCAGGCGTCTCCCAGGGGCTTCCTGGGTGCCTCAATTCCGCCTCTCTATCGCAGCCCTGACTTCTGCCCCGGCTGGAGTCTGATCTCGACCAGCGGCCGATTTCCCCTGAGGCTAACCTTCTCAGGAGTTCTTTCAAGGTAGATTTTTGATAGAAGTGCGTTGTAGTCCAAATGTTTGGCGGAGCCTTCACTCAAAGACCAGTTCGAAGGCTCACTTTGTCTGGGACTGAGGGAAGGTCCCAAAGGAGTTCACAGAGAAAGCTGTCTGCAGTTTGCCATCTTCCCACCCCAAAATATTAAACTCATTTTATCTGAGTAGGTGAATCTAGGTTGCAATTTTAACTTTTTTTGGTCCTTTAATCCTTTAATACAGAAACTGCTACATCTTATGTTATCCTAACTGTGGCTCCACAATATTTGAATTGTTTCTTTCTAGCTGTTTTCAATATTTTCTTCTTGATCTGGAAGCTCTGGAATTTGGCTATAATATTCTTGAAATTTTCATTTTGAGATCTCTTTCATGAGGTGATCAGTGGATTCTTTCAACTTTTATCAGTCTGATTCTGGGATATTAGGGAATTTTCCTTGATAATTTCTTCAAAGATGATGATTAGGTTCTTTTTTTGATCAAAACTTTTGGGTAGTCTCACAATTCCCAATTTATCTTGCCTGGATCTATTTTCCAGTCTAGTCATTTTTTCCAGTGACAGATTTCACATTTTCTTCTACTGTTTCATTCTTTTGATTTTGCTTTTGCTTCTTAATGGTTCATAAAGTCATTAGCTTCCAATTTTAATTTTTAAGGACTTTTTTTTCCAGTGAGATTTCATACTTATTTTTCCATTTGGCTATTTCTGCTTTTTAAGGGAATTCTTCTCTTCAAAGAATTTTGTTGTCTTTTTATTTTTTAATTTATTTTTAAGGTGTAATTTTCTATAGTATTTTTGTGCCTCTTTTATCAAGCTGTTACTCTTTTTAAAAAAATGATTTTCTTGCATTAATATAATTTGTTTTTTCTTTATCTCTTATTTGCTTTTTTAAACTCCCTTCTGAGCTCTTCCTGAAATTTCTTTTTTTTGGGGACTGGGGGAAGCTGAGACCAACTGACATTTTTTTGAAGCCTTGAATATAGCTGTTTTTATTGTGTTATCTTCTTCTGAGTTTGTGTTTGACCTTTCCTATTGCCAAAGTAAATTTTTGTGGTAAAATTCTTTTTGATTGTTTGCTCATTTTTTCCAGCCTATTTTTAAATTTTGAACTGTGGGCTCTGTTCCTGGGTGAAGGGGGAACTAACCCAAGCTTCATTTTTTTTGTGCTGCTGTTTTCAGAGCTACTATTGGGGGCTTACAAATTTTTAATTCTTCTATGATGATATGATCTAAGGAGAAGTATGGCTACTGTTCTCTCTTTTCTGCCCCAGAACCAAGGTTTCCAGTCCCGTATAGCCACATGCTCTAGTGGTTCTTCTTGTCCTCATATTATGACCTGGAACTGATGTGGGAAATATAAGTATCCTTCAACTAATTCTAGCAAAAGGTCCCTTTCATCTCCTTCTGACCAGTTGTTTGATCCTCTTCCCATCAGTGGACTGAGAGCTCTGGATGTTGCCATTGATTTAACTGTCGATAAAGCCTGTTGATAGCTTGCCAGGACTGGACTTGTGCTAGACTGCATTCCATTCTCACCCTAGTGAGATAG
This sequence comes from Myrmecobius fasciatus, assembly GCA_023553655.1. NCBI lineage: Eukaryota > Metazoa > Chordata > Mammalia > Dasyuromorphia > Myrmecobiidae > Myrmecobius > Myrmecobius fasciatus. The sequence goes on along the minus strand of JAJPUD010005004.1, from coordinate 136,521 downwards.
ACCTTTCCTGCCTATCTTCTAAATTGCCTTGTGTTGAAAATTATTTCATTCTTATTTTTGATATGAGGCATTATTTTAAAGTTGAGAGGGAATGATTGAAAAGTTCAAGTGAGTTCCTGGATTCTACCATCTTGGCTCTGTCCTATGGTGAAACATTTGAAGAAGACTTCATTGAATGAATCATAGGATCCTTCAAGGGACCTTAAAGATCATCTGGTCAATTTACCTCATCTTATAGATGTAAAGTAGACCCAGAGTGATCAAGTTGAACTAATTTATATAATGCTTTTAGTCTCACAAAATTCCTATTTATATAGTTCCTTAAGGTTCATAAAGTACTTTCCTCACAACAACTCTGTAAGGTAGGTACTATAAGTATTTTGTAGAGAATATTTTAAGTTTAGTTGCTGGTGGAAAACAGAGCAAAGGTAGGCAGGTTTACAAACTTTCCTCAGCACTCTTCCAGTCTTATTCCTGAGTGGATTTGTATGGCATTTGGGGGAATTATAGTTATTGAAATGAATCTCCTCACTCCAATTCTACTTAGTTCTTTTGTAATTTAGTTAAGAGAAATAAATACCTGTAAGATTAGAAAAAGACTACTAGTGAGCCATGGATATTAGTTAAAAAGACTTTTGAACCATAACTCAATAAAAGTTTGTATTGAGAGCTTATAAGCAGTGGAAAGGAGACAGTTAAGTATTCTGAAAGGTTTCTTTGTGTAGTTTGTGGAGTAGTTGTGGCTGGCTGGGATCTACATTAAAATGCAATTAGCTAGCTCCTGGGACTATAAGCTAAAGAACTGCTAGACCATTCCTGCAACTAAGAAAATTCATTATAATCAATAGATGGTAGCAGAGAGCAGCAGCTCACAAAAGATTAGCTGCTGTTTAGGAAAGAATTGGGCTATGCTGTCACTTAGTAGACCCTGGTTTTTCTATAGCACAGAATAAGTGCCCAGCTTTGCATATTTCTTATTTTCTAAGTACATGCTTCTCTATGTGTTTTCTCCATACACAAATGTTTCTGTGTGGAGTTTCTCCTCCACTGGTGGGGTGGTAATCTATGGAAGAGTATTCCTTGTAGATATGGAGCAAATCTTTCTCGTCATTTTTGCTCTGCTCTTTAATTAAATATCCTTTGCTTTGAAATAGTGTATTTTCTTCTTAATCTAATAAAAGCAAATTCATCTTTGGAGGCTTATTAACTATAATTTTGAAAAGATGCTGATTTTAAAAGGATCTCACACTTGAAGGAGTTTTTTGAAGGAACATATGTGAAGGAAGGCAATGTGCTATAGTTATCCAATTTTGCAGATGGAGGATTGGAAACTCATATAGGTTTAGTGGCCTATCCAAGGTCATACAACTGATAAGATGCTCGTTGGAAATACTATAGAAGGGATCCCTCTAAATTCGAGATCCTTTAAGTCATGAAAGCCAGAATTTTAAACACAGATTTTGGGGGCAGCTAGTTGGTGCAGTGGTTAGAGCAGCAATCTTGAAGACAGGAGGACCTGAGTTCAAATGTGACCTCAGACACTTAATACTTGCTAGCTGTGTGATTCTGGGCAAATCATTTAACTCCAATTGCCTCAACAAAAACAAACAAACAAAAAAAAAACCCAAAAAAACCCAACCAACACAGATCTCTTTGGATTTCAGGTCTAGTGATTTTTTTTCCTACTATATCTTACTGACTATTGAATGCTGACAAAGCAAATTATTATTATTTTTCAAAATAGCCTTTTATTTTCAAAATATATGTGAATATAGTGTTCAATATTTGCTCTTGCAAAACCTTGTGTTCCAAAATTTTTCTCCCTCCCTTCTCTCTATCCCTCCCCTAGATAGCAAATAAACCAATATATGTTAAACATGTGAAATTCTTCTATACATATTTCCATATTTATCATGTTGCACAAGAAAAATCAAATCAAAAAGGAAAAAAATGAGAAAGAAAACAAAAAATCAAAATGATAAAATGCTATGTTGTGATCCACATTTAGACCCTCTCTCTGGATGCAGATGGCTTTCTCCATCACAAGTCTATTGGACTTAATCTTGTTGCTGTGTACAATTTTCTCTTGGTTCTACTTACTTCACTTAGCATCAATTCATGTAGGTCTCTCTAGGTCTTTCTGAAATCATCCTGCTGGTCGTTTCTTTTAGAACGATAATATCCCATAACATTCATATGCCATAACTTATTCAACCATTCCCCAATTGATGGGCATCCACTCAGTTTCCAGTTCCTTGCCACAACAAAAAGGACCAAAGCAAATTATTAAGTCAATCAACCAACAAGCATTTATTAAACACTGCATATTCCAGAGATTGTAAGGAGATGGGGATTCAAATACAATACATAAAATAATCTCTATTCTTAAGGAGCTCATAATGAGCTCCTTGTGAGGGAGATTACAAGGAAATATATAAATGTATACAAAAAATATAAAAAAGTATTTATAAATAAATACAAAGTTATTAAATACAAAGTACTTTGAGAGGTAAGGCACTTTCATTTGAAGGGATAAGCAAAGGCCTGAATGCTTAAGCTTTACCTTAAAGATTCTATGAGGTAAGAAGGAGAGGGAATATATTCCAGGCATGATGGAGTTATGGAGCCAATTTGGCTGGATTTTATAGTGTGGGAAAGAGAATAATGTCTAGTGGGGCCAAGAAGATAGGTTTGGAGCAAGATTGTTAAGGATTTTAAAATCTAAATGGGTTTTAATTTATATTTGACTTTAATTTATGAATTTATAATTGATTCTAAAGGCAATAGGAAGCTGATCTGCACTTAAGGAAAATCACTTTGGCAGCAGTATGGAAGATGGACTAAAGTGGGGAGAGACTTGAGACAAGGACATCAATTGGAAGGCTATGGCAATAATGCAGGCAAGAGGGCTTCATAAGGTGGGAACTGGGTGAATAGAGAATAAGATGCAAAAGATGTTTTAGAGGTAGAAATGGCAAGATTCAGCGGCTGCTTAGATTTGTTGGGTCAGGGACAATGAGATTTAGAGGAGAATGCCAAGATTATGAACCCGAGAAATTAGAAGAATGGTAGAAATAGAAATGGTAGAAATTTTGTAAGAAGGGAAGGTTTTTTTTTTTTGGGGGGGAATATATTGAATTTTGTTTTGGATATCTTGAATTTGAATTTCTGGGACATCTAGTTTGAAAAGTCCATTAGGTAAACTAGTGCTGCAGTATTAAAGCTTGGGAGATAAAATGGGACTATATACATATACATACATATTATATATATATATATGCATATATATATATTTATGTGTAGGATTTGTATTGAGTATGTATATACTTATGTCTAGGATTTATTTACATAGACTTGGTAGTTAAGTTTTTGGGGACTGGTGAGAGAGACACAAGACAGAGAAGAGGAGGGAAGGGAAGAGAAGAAAAGAGAATAAAAAAAAAGAAGAGTAGGGAGGATCCAGCATAGAGTTAGAAGAAAGACCCATAGTTAGGGGACATGATCTGGATGATGAATTGGCAAAGACTGAAAAGGTGCAGTTAGATAGTAAAAGAATCAGTATTACATAAGCCCAGAGAGGAGAGTATATGTTGGGCTTGAGGGTAGTCAGCAATGTAAAATGTATAGACTGAGAAGGAAGCTACCTGAAAGGGAAGATAAATTTATCACAGAAAACAATGAAAATGTTTGCTTAATATAAAAAATACTAACACTTTATAATTTTCATCTAGGTTGCAAATTACTGGCATGGAAGGCTCAAAAGAACAACAACAAAAAGGATTCTTTATTAGATCTAGAAAAAATAGTAGCAAAGTTCATTTGGAAGAACAAAAGGTAAAGAATTTCAAGGGATTTAATGAAAAAAAAAAGGCTAATGAAGGTGGTCTTGCTGTACCAGATCTAAAACTATATTATGAAGCAGCAGTCATCAAAACCATTTGGTACTGGCTAAGAAATAGAGTAGTCCATCAGTGGAACAGGATAGGATCACAGGACAAATGAGGCAATAACTATAGCAATTTAGTGTTCGATAAACCCAAAGACCCCAGCTTTTGGGATAAGTACTCACTATTTAACAACTGCTGGGAAAATTGGAAACTAGTGTGGAAGGAATTAGGGCTTGACCCACACCTAACACCACATACCAAGATAAGACCTAAATGGGTTCATGATTTAAACATAAAGAGTGATATTATAAACAAATTAGAGGAACATAGGATAGTTTACCTCTCAGACCTGTGGAGAAGGAATAAATTTATGTCCATAGAAGAACTGGGACTCTTAATTGAACACCAGATAGATAATTTCTAAGTTAAAAAGTTTTTGTACAAACAAAACTAATGCAGACAAGATTAAAAGGGAAGCAATAAATTGGGAAATCATCTTTACATTTAAGGGTTCTGATAAAGGCCTCATTTCTAAAATATATAGAGAATTGTCTCATATTTATAAGAATTCAAGCCACTCTCCAATCGATAAATGATCAAAGGATATGAACAGACAATTTTCAGATGATGAAATTAAAACTATTTCTAATTATATGAAAAGGTGCTCCAAATCACTACTGATCAGAGAAATGCAAATCTGAGGTATCACTACACACCTGTCAAATTGGCTAAAATGACAGGAAAAGATAATGACAAATGTTGGAAGGGATGTGGGAAAACTGGGACACCGATACATTGTTGGTGGAACTGTGAACGGATCCAACCATTTTGGAGAGCAGTTTGGAACTATGCTCAAAAAGTGATGAAACTGTGCATACCCTTTGACCCAGCAATGTTTCTATTGGGCTTATATCCCAAAGAGATCTTAAAGGAAGGAAAGGGCCCCACATGTGTAAAAATGTTTGTGGCTGCCCTTTTTGTAGGGGTAAGAAACTGGAAGCTGAATGTATGCCCTTCAATTGGAGAATGGCTGAATAAATTATGGTATATGAATGTCATGGAATATTATTGTTCTGTAAGAAACGACCAACAGGATGATTTCAGAGAGACCTGAAGAAACTTGCATGAACTGATGCTGAGTGAAATGAGCAGAACCAGGAGATTATTATACACGGCAACAACAATATTATATGATGATCAGTTCTGATGGACATGGCTCTCTTCAACAATGAAATGTTTCAAACCAGTTCCTATTGTTCAGTGAAGAAAGCCATATACACCCAGAGAGAGGGATATGAAATGTGGACCACAGCATAACATTTTCATGCTCTCTATTGATGTTTGCTTGCATTGTTTCCCTTCTCAGATTTATTTTTTCTTGTAGATCTGACTTTTCTTGCACAGCAAGATAACTGTAAAAATATGTATACACATATTCGATTTGTCAAGTATTTTAATATAATTAACATGTAGTGGACTTCCTGCCATCTAGGGGAGGGGTAGGGACTAGGGGGAAAATTTGTAACAGAAAGCTTTGTAAGAGTCAATGTTGAAAAATTACCCATACATATGTTTTGCAAATAAAAAGCTTTAATAAAAAAGGATTCTGTATTAATGGAGATCTTTAAAAACTCCTGTTCACAGTTAATATGATAATTGTACTAATGCCTGGCAAAATAAAAAGCCTTGACAATGAACCCATGGCAACACGAAGGAGATTGTTATAGCTATCCACATCAGAAAAACAAAGTGGATATAAATATGTGTTGGCCATACTGTGGCACGTAACTGGAAGGAAAACTCATTGATTTGGTCTTTCAATTTGTGGTAGAATATTGCAGATAGGTAATGAACTGGACATAGTGGACTGGACCTAGGAACAAGTTAGTTTCTGAGGAGCTTTGCTGTGTCAGATTTATGGAAGAAATCAGTTTTGCACAGGGCTTGAGCAATAATCTAGAATTTTCAGCATTAAAAAAATACTAAAGCTATATGATCAGAGACAGTTCTTCGTATCTTAGTTTCCAAGTTAGCAGAAATAAAGATAGACCTTAGGGAGACTATGCTAAGCAGTTGATGACAATAATCATTGTAGCTTCCATTTACATAGCACTTTGTGATTATAAAGTTCTCTAGATGTAATATCTCCTTTCAGCAGCCTTGGGCAGTATAATACAGAGATGGATATGCCCATTGTAATATGTAGTAGAGGCTGTGGACTAATTCTCTTAACTCCCACCTGTGCTGGCACATCAGGTTTCTAGAGGATAGGTAGCTACTATGTCTTCCCTCAGAGATAAATCCTGAGGGACTGGGAGGGGAAGGAAAGGAAAGATAGTTTTCTAATTCTATATCTTATGAACCACCATTGATGTCCTTCCCCACAGAGATTATCAGTTGATATCAGTTAGCTAGATAGACTTAATTAACTTTAAATTAGGACTATTTGCTAAAATAATATAATACAAAAATTGGTATAAAACATCTCCTTTCCCTTCCAAAGTCTGCAACACATTCTGCTACAAATATAGAGAAATGTAGACTCAAAATTAGAGTACATATAGCAAAAGGGTCTACCTCTCAGTCTCCAGAAGTTCTTTCATCCTGAACGGTTGCCCGTCAGTTGGAGAATGGCTGAATAAATTATGGCATATGAATGTTATAGAATATTATTGTTCTGTAAGAAACGACCAGCAGGATGATTTCAGAGAGGCCTGGAGAGACTTGCATGAACTGATGCTGAGCGAAATGAGCAGAACCAGGAGATCATTATATATGGCAACAACAGTTCTATATGAAGATCAATTCTGATGGACGTGGCTTTTTTCAACAATGAGATGATTCAGGCCAGTTCCAATAATCTTGTGATGAAGAGAGCCATTTGCATCCAGAGAACAGACTGTGGGAACTGAGTGTGGATCACAACATAACATTCTCACTCTTTTTGTTGTTGTTTGTTTGCATTTTATTGTCTCATTTTTTTCCTTTTTGATTTTATTTTTCTTGTACAGCAAGATAATTGTACAAATATGTCTACATATATTGGATTTAACATTTTTTTTTTACCATATTTAATATTGGATCATTTTCCATCTGGTGGAGGAGGTGGGGGAAGGGGAGGGAAAATTGGAACACAAGGTTTTGCAAGGGTTAATGTTGAAAAATTATCCATGCATATGTTTTGAAAATAAAAAGCTTTAATTAAAAAAAGTCCTTTCATCATCAATGAGCATTTTTAAAGTACTATTTGCCAGATACTTTGCTATGTATTGGGTAACAAAAAAGGCAAATATATGATTTCTTCAATCAGAGGAAACAATATGCAAAAAACAATGAGCTTATATATATATGTACATATACACACATACATGCATATATATATGTATATCATATATGTATATGTATATATATACATATATATATATATATACAGTATAAATGGGAGGTAATTTCAGAAAAAAGGTGATGAGTGAGTAAGGGAGACTACCGAAAAACCTCTTGCAGAAAATAGGATTTTAACTGAGTGTTGAAGGAATAAAGGTAGCTAGGGGATAGAGGTGAAGTGAGAGAGCCTTTCAGGCACAGTGAAAAATGAAATTGGTACTGGAATTTTGCTGGATTCTCAAGGAAATTCCCCTTAGGTGCAGTGTAGCTTTCTTCTGGGACTCCTTGTAGAGTCCTGAAACTGCCTTTCCTTAATGTTTCTAGCTTAACAACCACTGCGACTAGCCACTGGTCTTTTGGGACACTTACAAAACTAATGAGAAATCCAAACTTTTGAAGTTTTCAAAGTCTGTTCTCCTCCCTCACCTCTAAGTCATTCCTTTTCAGAGGCATGGCTGGAACTGCTGCTTGGGCTTATCTCTAGAAAGATAAAATATGAACTGGTTTTATCAAGTCTCACAGATCTTCTTGACCCATTCCAATATTTTTTGTTATTGTTTTTTATCATGTTTCACTCTTCATGACCCCATTTGGGGGTATGCTTCTTTTAAAATACCTTTGATCAAATGATTAATTCAGTAGAGATTTCTACTTCTTGTTCATACCTAATTCACCCCCTGATTGATCAATTCGTTAATAAATCTGGGCCCTGCTGTAATTGAGGTAGAGGTAAAGAACATCCTATTTCCATAAAGATGAGAAAAGTCTCAGAGAGAAGCCACTTGCCTAAAAGTCACACAGCTAATAAGCATTAAAGCTGGAATGTTAACCTAGGTCTTTTGATCCTTGAGTCCAGTGTTTTTTCTACCAAAATGTGCAAAGTGCATAGGGATGTTGTTATTTTCAACCTTGCACTAACCCAGAATTACCATGCTTGTATTTTTCCTCCTGGAATTAAAACCCCAGTGCTGCACTAAAAATTGGGGACCTGTAGGAGTAGAAGCCTATTACTGCCTTCTTCTCATTAGTCAAAAGCCAAATTTGGGAGTTGGGGGTAGGAGTGAGGGATAAGTGGGTGCCATTAATCCCCTAGGGATAGTGGCAATAGGGACAGGATTCAAGGCTTCAGAGAAGGGAGTTCCTAGGAGTCTTCAGACCTTGGAGATTCAGGAGCCCCTCTCATACCAGCGTGTGGGAAAATGCAGGAATGAATTATGTATGTTTCAATGACTCAGCTTCTTTTGAAAAGTCACTACCAGCTTTAATCTTTCCAATCTCCCTTTTCCTTTTCCCATTACCAATTACTTCCTTTGAACCTTAGGATAAGGATCTTTTTGTCTGTCTCTCCTTCTTCCATCTCCCCCCTCTCTTTTTCTTTCTCCCACTCTCTCTTCTCTCTCTCTGTCTACTTCTTTTTCTCTCTTTCTCCTCCCTCCCTGCACATCATTCTCTACCCCTTCTTCTCTTTTCACATTTTTCTCTATATTCCTGCCTCCCTCTCTCTCCCTATTATTTCACTATTATAGCCTCCCCTTTCTTCCCCTCTGCTCTTCTCTTCTTCCTCTCTTCCCATCCCTTCCTTTCCCCTCTCCTCTCATTTTTCCCTTTTCTCGCCTCCTTCCCACTCTATTTCTCTCCCCTCTTTCTGCCTCTTTCCCCTTCCACCCCCTTCTTCTTTGTTTCTCTGTCTCTCCCTCCATCTTTCCCCTCTCCTCTCCCTTACCCTTTTCTCACTCCTTTTTTATCCTTTTTAAGGATCAGCATTCTTCATTTACTTAAAGAAAAACAGCTTTCTTGTAACAATCACCTCAGGTGCTGAAACTCCTCCAAGGCTTGGTTAATAAAAAACAGCTGCAGCTCACAGTTTCACAACACTTTATGGTTTACAAACCATTTTTCTCACCCCTCTCCTGCAATGTAGGTAGTATAAGTGTATTGTAATTTCATTAAGAGCACTAAGGCTCAGAGATGGATGTCCCTTAAGGTTCAGTCTTGAGTCTACTTCTCTTCATCCTCTACACTACTTCTCTTTGATCTAATTACCACCTCTAATGATTCCTAAATCTACATATCTGCCCCAAGTTCTGCTGACCTTGAATCTCACATCTCTAACTGCCTTTCAGAAATCTTAAATTGGATGTTCAGTAGATATCTTACATTCAACTTGTCCAAAAGAGAACTCATTATCTTTCTTCCCCCAATCCCTCCCCTGTTCTTACCTTCTCTGTTTCTATAGTCTACCCTCCTAGTCCTTCAGGTAGCAATCTAGGTGTTATCTTCAACTCATTATCTCTCACCTTGCACCCCCTATCATAACCGAGCTGTTGCCAGAGCCTGTGAATTTCACCTTTACAACATCTTTCTTATGCATCTCTTTCTCTCCTATGACACTGTCACTACTCTAGTGCAGACCCTTATCACTTCATACTATTGATGTTATTGTTTATCCTTCTTTCTCAAAGAGAACCAACTTGACTGTAAATTGGATTTAAGTGAGTCAGAATTGTAGTCATCAGCCTTACTCTCTCCTCCAAAGTAATTAAGTCTAGTGGTAGGAGAAAAATCAAGAAGATTGGGTATGACCCAGGATGTGGTGGATGAATTTGGCCTTTCTAAATAAGGTCTTTTCCAGATCTCAATTAGTTGAGGCAATGCCCATTCAGGGAATAAAAGCGAGGTAAGAATTGAGACAGTTTATCCATCACAAAATTTAGCAATTTAGAATTTTTGGCTGGAATGAAAAATATTTTCTATTTACACTCTTTTCTAAACCATCAAAATGTAAACAATGAGTCAATGTGGGTTAGGTTAGGTGGGCTATTAGGTGAAGCCAGAGTGATTTGGGTTTAAAGACATAGTTAAGTAGCTTCATTTAAAACACAATGTAGTCTGTTTTTTTCAGAGCTACATTTCTAGAAATCATGAATGTAATAGCCTGGTAATAGGTAATTCTGCCTCAAGTCTCTCTCCACTCTTATCCATTCTTCATTCAGACACTCGAGTGATTTTTCTAAAGCATATGTCTGATTATGTCACTCATCTTCCCCACAATAAACTTCACCTCTATCACCTTTAGGATCAAATACAAAATGCTCTGTTTTGGCATTCAAAGCCCTTCATAACCTAGCTTCCTTTTATCTTTTCAGTCTTCTTTTACTTTACTTCTAGACAGGTACTCTTTGATCCAGTGATATTGACTTTATGGATGTTCCATGAATAAAACATTCTATTTCTTTGCTTTGGCCATTTTCTCTGTCACTTATGCCTAGAATGCTCTCCCTCCTTCACTCCACCTACTGACCTCCCTGACTTCCTTTAAGTCTTAACTAAAGCCTCATCTTTTACTGTAAGTCTTCTCTAACTTCTCTTAATTCTAGTACCTTTCTTTTGTTAATTATTTCCTATTTACCTCATGTTGCTTTGTTTATATTTGTTTGCATGTTGTTTCTATAAGATTATAAGTTTTTTGAAGGCAAGGACTATCTTTTGCTTCTTTTTTTTTGTATTCCCTGTGATTAGTGCTATGCCTAGCACAGAAAAAGCACTTTAATAAATGATATTTTTTTGATTGACTGACCAAGACAACATAGAATAGCCCAGGGCTTGAACTTAGGTCTTTCAATTCCTACTTCGAGGCTTTTTCCACTAGATTTCATGCTTCCTCTGCAACAGTAAATGTAATGTGACTACTTAATATGCTCCCTCTCTTAGGCAAGATGCAGATTGGGATAAAAACCAGTTCCATCTTAGCTACTATAGCTGGGTGACTGGAAAGTTATTGAGCTTCTCTGACTTTCAGGTTTTCTCTTCTGTGAGGTAAAGATAATCATAGTACCTCCTGAGCAGGGTTGTAATGAGGATCCAATAAGGTAATGTCTATAAAGTGTCTTGTAAGCCTTAGAGAACTTTATAAATGTTAACTATTATTCTATTACAGGTTTTTTGAAAAGCTTGTTCAAAGCGGGAAGTTTCAGTACCTGGGACAGAGTCTGATATATTGGCATCAGGAACTCCCTCAAATCCTACAGTACTGCCGGGGGAAATTTTTTGTCTATGCATAAAGCTACCCCTAAGTTGTAGATCTCATAGCAATAAGTGTACCTACCACAAAAAGGTCAGAAATTAATGTAAGGTGTTCCCTTACACAAGGTGGCAGCAGTGGGACTCATTCTGTGCTTGGAGTAGTGTAGTAGGGGCTCAAAGACAGAGAAACATGGAATCAGGAGAACTGGAGAAGGTGGGGGGTGGGAGAGTGGGTGGGAAAAGCTGCTGTGGCTGCTGACACCTTCCTGACTGGTCTTTCCCTCATGTCATCTCCCAAAGGGAACATTTAGTAGCTGCAGGCCAATCAGCTCTATTCACTGAGACACAGAGAATAGCGTAGACATTCAATTTTATTCAGTTCAACTCAATTTAATAAACAGAACCCTGGAATTTATTCAATACAATAGAACAAACAGAACAATTGAATAAAAGGGTTCAGTTTAATAAACAGAAGACACAGATCCAAGTCCCAGATCTGGCACACTAGCTATATGACCTTGAACAAGTCATTATTTCTTTTTGCTCTTTATCTTCCTCATCTATAAAATGAGCATATTAGTACCTATATTACCTGTTACCAGAAAATTGAGGTATTGTGGATTGGGGCTGTGAGGCATTGAGGGAGGAGACAGTGCCAGATGTAGCATGGCGAGTCCCTTCTGCCCCAGTAGGCAGGAACCATTGATGGCTATGACATTTCATCTAGAGCACTTAAAGATGCCAGAATATAGGAAAGGGACTAGGGTCAATAGATTGATGTGTGATATAATAGGAAAAAAGCCCATTGTGTTTTTAATAAAGAATTTATTTTCAAATCCTGCTCCTACCACAGAGCCTTATGATCAAAGCATCTAAGCTTCAGTTTTCTCTTATATAAAAGGAGGGGATTAGATCCCTTCCAGATCTAAATGATATTAGCAATGTTTTTATTGTTTAGTCATTTTTAGTTGTCTCCAATTCTTTGGGACCCCATTTAGGTTTTTTTTTGGCAAAGATGTGGGAGTAGTTTGCCATTATAGCTAACATTTATATAGGGCAACTATATGGTTCAGTGGATAGAGTGTTAAATTTGGAGTCAGGAGACTCATCTTTCTGAGTGACCCACACAATTGTTGTGTGACCCTGAGCAAGTCACTTAACCTTATTTGCCTCAGTTTCCTCATCTGTAAAAATGAACTGGAAAAGGAAATGGCAAACCACTCCAAGTATCTTTGCCAAGAAAAACCCCAAAACAGGGTCACAGAGTTGGGTATGACTGAAACTATTGAACAAGAAACATTTATATAATGTTTACTATGTGCCAGATACTGTGCTAAGCACTTTAAAATTATTATCTCATTTTATTCTCACAACAGACCTAAGAGGTAGATGCTATTATTATCCCCATTTTATAGATGAGGAAAGTGAGGCAAACAAAAATTAAGGGACTTGCCCACTATCTCACAGCTAGTGAGATATGTCTGAGGTTGTATTTGAACTCAGTTCTTCCTGATTCTAGGTCCAATGCTCTATCAAATGTGCAACTTAGCTGTCTCCAATCTAGAAACCTGTGATTTATTAAACTGGCTAATAGCTAACCAGGAAAGCATGTGATGGCAAGAGAAAGTTTGGTCAGCGTCAGTGGATGTCCTGGTAAAAGTCAGTACTTAGTGTCCAGGGAAAAGCTTGCTTCCAGTGGAGAGGTATATAGAAGTGTCTGCAGCATTGGGCCTGGCATTTGTTTCCATTGGGTTTTCTTTGGAATATTCCCAGGGTGTTTGCTTCAGGACAGGTTACTGGATCCTGCTCCTTAAAAGAGCTTACATACAATATGTATCAGAATCATGGAAATAAGTGATGCAGAGAGCAGTAGTCAGATATGGTCAGTTCCAGATTAGTTCAACCTTCTTAAATTTGATTATGAGAGTGCCCTTCCAGGTCCTTGTCCCTAGAGAGGGGTACAAGGGCTCTGCACTTATGTAATATTTACTTTTTAGAGTTGGTGAAAGGATAATGTCTTGCCAACTGCTAAGTTTTATAGAAATGTGGGTCATTATCATTATTCTTAAACAATTACCATGTCAAGTACAGTGTGTTAGGTGATGCAGGAAATACAAAGATGAAATGAGACATGGAGTTTACAGTCTAGTAGGGGGAATATGACATGCAAACAAATTGTAATGATGCAAAAGCGAACATAATTAATTACACAAAGAAGGTATAAGCAAAGTGCTATTTGAGGCCATAGGCTCATAGACCAAGACCTGGAAAAGGCTTAAGAGGCCATCTAATACTTTCCTCTCATTTTATAATTGAGGAGACAGAAGGCTCGTCCAAAGTTACACAGGAAGCAAAACATTAGAATCAGGATTTGAATGCAGGTCCTTTGGTTCTAGAGATAGTTCTCTTTTTCAGACTCAAGTATATGAAAATTTATTTGCTGCTAAGAGGATAAAGGAAGGCTTTATGAAAGAGAAAGTATTTAAATTGGGTCATGGAATATATAATTCAATTCAACAATCATTTATTATTTACACTGTGTAAGACACTGTGCCAAATGCTGAAAGTACAAAGACAATTTGGAAAAAAAAATTCCTGCCCTCAGGGATCTTATGTTCTACTGTGATTAGGGTGGGAGTATAGCATTATACAGGTAAGTAAATGAAAAGTAATTTGAATAGGAAGAAAGCATTAAAGAGAAGAGGCAGGCTTCCTGCAGAAGATGGCATCGGAATTGAACTTTGAAGGAAGTTAAAGATTCTAAGAGGCAAAGGTGAGAATGAAGTCCAATACAGGCAGGGAGAAAATCCTGTGAAAAGGATGAGAAGAGCACATTTGTCTTCCCATCTACTGGGAAGAGCTGATGCATGTGGATTGTTTGACTGGGAGAGTTTTGAGCTATCATGGGTTAAAACTGATGGAATGTTCAAACTGAGACTGGCACAAAAATGATGAATCCTTCATTCAAGAAATGACAGGTAGCTCACGAAGGTACTGAACAATAAATAAATCAGACCAGGTCAGAAACAGAGCAGGTCAAAGCTCCTCTGGCCATCAGTAGAGGAATAGGAGCCCATGAGTGGACTATGTATTTGGAGAGAGAGAGAGAAAGAGAGAGAGAGAGACAGAGACAGAGAGACAGAGACAGAGACAGAAAGACAGAGACAGAGAGACAGAGACAGAGAGAGATACAAAGAGAGAGAGAGACAGAGATGGAGACTGA
>JAJPUD010005004.1:48305-119059 GCA_023553655.1 Myrmecobius fasciatus | reverse complement strand
CACAAACAGTGACAATTTGTGGATAGAGTTGTATGTAGCATGGGTAGGTTTGACCTTAGTTTAAGAGGTTACCTCCTGTACCTTGTAGTTAAAATGATTTCAAAAAAAAATTTCCTCCCCTTTTCTCCCTGCCCCCCAGCCTTTTACTAAAAAAACCTTTATAGATGAATATGCAAACTCTGGCATCTCTATCCCAATTTCCACTCTCATTCTCACTGGTGAGTTGGGTACCCAGAGCTTGGTTACATCTCTCTCTTATGGTTCTAGGCATTATCCTGAGAAATAATAGGTGATTTTTCTGCTGCCATAGGATGGAGTCCCCACTGGTGTGCTTGGTTCTCTTCCTCCCTCCAAGACCATCATTTGAGAATTATTGTCAGCCTTAAACAGTTCTAAAAAGGTATATTTGCTAGGTGATAAATGAAGAAGGAATGCTATAAAACATTACCTCACTAAAGTATGTGACATACTCTCCTACAAGAACATAGGGAATCTAAGAAAAAGTGGGTTCAGGTTTAGAGAAGGCAAAAAGGGGAAACCCAGTCCTGAGGCTGAAAGCTCACTTCTCCTTTTCATGAGATTCTCAACTAACTCCCCTTCAGACATGATGAACCTGTGTCTACCTGTCCTTTGCTTTTGATACAGACATTTCTGTCAGTTGATCCAGGGATGTAGCTAGAATATTGATGGAAAGATAGAATCCCTATAGGTTCAGAGGGATGATGCTAGGACATCAATGGCAAGAGAGGAGGTTTGATACTCTCAGAAGCTTTGATGCTTAGAATTCTTCACTGGTGGAACTGGGAGAAGGATCCCTAATCAAAACTAAAGGGAAGGCTTCTCCGGCACATCCTTGTAAATGCTGGAAAGCTTGCTCCAATTTCTGAAATTAATTTGCTTGATGTTTAGATGATGTCTGACCACATTTCCTCAGTCTATCCTTAGCCTAAGGTCTGTATTTGATCACTGTTAGATTATAAAGGATAAGAAGAGGTGGGTGGTTTCAGTTCCATTCTTGGGTAAAATGAATATCTTTGGGTGATTAGGAATTGTGTGTGTGTGTGTGTGTGTGTGTGTGTGTGTGTGTGTGTATGATTGGTGGAAATTGGTTTAAGTTAAATATAGTTAAGTGGCATATGCCTGTGGGAAGATAGACCTATACCAGTCTAGTATCAGTGTAACTTTCTGTTGGCTGGGTCAGTAGTGTGGAGTTTAAAACTGGCGTTTAAACTTATTGCCTTCACTCCTACACATTTTGCTGAACAAAGATGGAGGAAGTCATGCAAACATTTTGATTGGGTTCAATACAAATTTATGTTACATAATCTCAACTGGGCTCTCATTGCTGCTAGACAATTCTATTATGCCTTTTCAACTCACCACACCATGCTGCATAATTGCTCTTTCAGACTTTTCCATTCCTCTTCAAACTTTTTATGGCTCTTCCTTCTTATACTTTCAACCAAGAATCTTATCTCATATTTTACAGAAAAAATTGAACTACTATGTAGCCCTGCAGAACACAAGCAGTGACAATTTGTTATACAGCAGTTTATGACATGGGTAGGTTTGACCTTAGGTTTAAGAAGCCACCTCCTATATACTGTGGTGGAACTACTATGAACTCCCTCTTCTCCCTTATTCCTCATCTTCTATCACTCAAGTGCTTACAATGACTCTTTCTTCCTTTACTTCTTTCTCACATGATGAAATGTTTTTATTCTTTTCCAAGGTTAATTCTTCTGCTTATCCAAGTGATTCCATTCTAACCTGTATTCTCTAACAGATTTCCCTCCTCTCCCCTACTCTTTCCCCTTATTTTCAGTCGCTTAGTGTTTACTGCCTACAAATATTCTACTTCTTCATCATGAAAAAAACTCTCACTTGATTCTTTTATTCCTGCTATTATCCTATCTCTCTTCTGGTCCTTAAAGTTAAACTCCTACAAAAGGCTACCATAGACATCTTTGCCTTTTCTTCTCTTATGCTCTTTTTAACCCCTTACAATTTAGCTTCCAACATTACCATTCCACCAAAGTTACTAAGGAGCTCTTAGTTGGTCATTCTCTCTGGTTGTCCCCAATGCCTAGAACCTTCTCCCTCTTCTACTCTAACAACTGATGTCCCTGGCTTCCTTTAAGTCTCAGCCAAAACCACACCTTCTATAGGAAGCCTTCTCCAATCCTTTTTAATTCTATTCTCTTTCCTCTGCTAATGATTTCCTATTTATTCTGTAGGTAACTGCCTTTGTATGTTTGCTTGCATGTTGTCTCCCCCATTAGATTGTAAGCTCCTCGAGAACAGGGACTGCCTTCTGTCTCTTTTTGTAGACCCAAAGATTAGCACAGTGCCTGGCATATAGGTGCTTATTAAATGTTTGTTGATTGATTGGTGTAATTCAGGAGAATTTTATTTCTCTCTCTTAACCTTTCTAATTTCTGGGAACCTGGGACCGTGCTAATTCTCTATGACAAAGGAAGCAATAAAATATGTATGGTTATAATTTGCAGCCTTTGCTTTTGAAATTTTGGGATGAAGCCAAGAGACTACTAGCTGGGTAAGAGGTAGAAACACTAGGTCACATAGGGTCATGTTTATAAGATAGGAAAATGCCTTGATACACTCAGAATCACTAGAGACTGAATCCAGAGCTGCCATGGATCCTGATAAGTGATTGGACTGGGTGATCTGGACAGATATTTGTTCCCTTACTTTGCTTTGTCATTGAAAGATGCTAAGGGGGTCCTTTCCTTTTCCCATTTTCCATTTCTGTAGGAGGGCATGAGGACTTCCCCAGTACTGCAGTGGGTGGGAAAAGAAAAGAAAGAAACTCCAACGCCCATCTCAGTAGGAGTAGGAGAGTTGGTATATTTAATTTTAAGTTGCATAACAGATAAAGAGCTAGTTTTAAAGCCAGGACAATGTAAGTTCAGATCCTGGCTTTGATACAGAGTTCTGTCTGTGTGAATTTAGGCATTCCTTAATCATTCATTGCTCTAAGCAGCTGTCTAAATCAGGGGTTCTTAATATTTTTTGTTTGGAAGTGTGGTAGAGCCTATAAACCCTTTCTCAGAAGAATGTTTTTAAATAAGTAAAATACATTGGATTATAAAGGAAACAAATCATGTTGAAATTTTAATCAAAATATTGAAAGAAATCCACAAAGTTCATGGGTTCCAGGTCAAGAATTCCTTCTCTAGGACAGAGAAGGTGCCAGTGTGTATTGATAAGGGGACTAAATAGGGAAACCTGAGGAGAGCACTCTGGTGACTTATTAGAACCCACCCACAATGGAGGATCTGAGTAGGAAGAAGGACTCTTGAGTTCTAGGGAGGGTCTATGGGGAAGAGCTCAAGGCTTATGCTCCAAGACTTGATTAGATGGCCAATTACCCTGAAGCAAGCTAATCTGACAGGAATTCTTTTGGAGACTGAAGGACTACTTAGTTTAGAAGTAGGCAGATAAAATGTGTTGTGAAACTGTATGGCATATAATAAACAGAGTTCCAATAATCTGAGATTTGAAGACTTACCTTTTGTGTTTATCAAATTACAGATGACACAAAGATTGGAGGGAGGGCTAACTTTTTAGATGTTAGAGTTGGGATCCAAAAAGATTTTGACAGCAGTTGAGAATATGAAGTTGAATCTAATAAAATGAAATTTCATAAGGATAACTATGAAGTCATACTTCAGCTCAAAAATCAACTTTGTAAGTATAAGAGGGAGGAGATATGGTTAGGCAAAAGTTTATCAAAAGAGTCAGACATTTTGATGAGTGACAAGCTCAATATCATTCATGAGCAACCTAAAAAATGAATACTAATGAGATTTTTTTGAGGGGCTATCTTTCATTAATAAGTAATAATCTCATGGTACTTTTCCTTGGTCAGCTCATATCTGAAATATTGCATTCAGGACACTGATAAGCTGGAGAGTATTTGGAAGACAGCAACCAGAATGACTAAAGTCTTTGAGTTCAGGTTTTATAAAGATCAACTGAAGGAATGTGTACATTTAGCTTGGGGAAGATAAGACTAGGGGGACTTGATAGTCGCCTTCATTTATTTGAAGGTCTGTCATATGGAAGAGGAATTAGACTGATTCTTTTGTCCCTAGAAGGCAGAAGCAAGAGCAATGTGTACAAGTTGCAAAGAGAAAAATTTATGTTTGATGTCAAGACAAGTTTCTTACCAATTAGAGCTATCCAGAAATGGAATGGGTTCCTCCTTATTGGAGATCTTCAAGAAAAAGCTGAGTGGTCTTTGTCAGGTATATTGAAGGAAGGATTTTTTTGGGTAGGCAATGGTGTAGATGGCTGTCATCAGCACTGAAGTTTGTGGTTCTCTTTCCATATATACTAAATAGTATATATGATGAAGTACCAGGTTCTTGCAGAGAAACTCACAAAGGCATTCTCATAGCTAAAAACTATTCTTTATTATAAAAAAAGACACTGGCAAATCAAAGTAATTTAGCAGTGGGTTGTGAATGAATGGGGATATTTAAAGTTTAGAGGGAAGAAGAAGAGAGGAAATAAAAGTCTGGAGGGTTAGTGAGGACCCTAGTTGAGAACAAACTTATATTCATATTATGTCTACATCTGCAACTGCATGATGGGACCAGAGGAAATAGAATAGGATAATATAGGATAATGAGGGTACTTGGTCCCAAAGATTATTTGCAGGGTGAGAATGTGTCTACTGTACCTTCTCAGGGGAAGGAGGGTCCCTTATTTGGTTTGGTGAGTTGAGTTTGCCTTAGTCATGCCTTAGTTCCAAGAATTTGGCCTTCCTTTGTGTGTTATAAGGTTGACTATGGTTAGGATTTACATCATTCGTAACAATGCAAACAGGATGGACTTGGTTAGAGTTCACATCATGTATATAATGCCCATTACATTACTGGATAGATCAAGGACATGGGAGGCAGCATGCTCCAGTGGGTAGAATGTTGACTCTGGAACTAGGAACATTTTCTACTTATATTATTTTGGCCAAGTCATTCAATCTAGCCGGAGTCTATTTCTTCATCACTATTTACAACTACCCCCTCCTACCTTTCTAGTCTTTTTATACCTTATTTCCCCCCTTAGTACTTTGGTGATACTGGACTCCTTACTTTTCCTTGCACAAAATATTACATTTCTAGACACCATGTATTTTCACTGGCTATTCCACATGCTTGGAATTCTTTTCTTTCTCATCTTTGTCTTCTGGTTTCCCTAACTTTCTTCAAAACTGAAATACTCTCCCATCTTCTGCAAATAAGTCTTTCATAGTCACCTTTAATGATAGTATCTAAATAAGGAAACATTGGGCAGCTAGGTGGCACAGTGGATGGAGCACCAGCCCTGAAGTCAGGAAGACCTGAGTTCAAATGTGGTCTCAGACACTTAACACTTCCTAGATGTGTGACCCTGGGTTAAGTGTGTGTCACTTAACTCTAATTGCCTCAGAAAAATAAATAAATAAGGAGACATTGCTTCAGATCCTAATGGTATTATTTAATGACCTGAAACTGGGCAAATCACTTAAAAAAATCTCTGCTACTCATTTTACCCATCCAAAAAATGATGCCGGGTACAGAGAAGAATCAAGCCCATTGGATGTAGGCACCATGGGAAAAAGTCTCATTTGCCCTTTATCAGTTTTAGTTTTGTAGGTGCAGAAGTGATTTGTAATGGAAAAAGTAGACATGGTGGCCACATATTAAAGTACCCTGCTTCTCTAGAAAAGGAATGAGTAGAGAAAATTATGTGTTTCAGGGTAAATGAAAGGTGAAAGTCTATGAACTCCAGGGCACTGGTATTTGGAGGAATCATAAAATGTTAAAGCTAGAAAGGATCTTAGAATATATCATACCAGAGCTAGAAAAGTGCTTAGAGATCATCTAGTCCAATAATCTCATTTTTAGTGGAGGAAACTGAAATTCAGAGTGGATATTTGACTTGACCAGATCTCACAATGAATTTGTCATTGGAAGAGTGAAGGTTAGAGCCCAGACTCTGGAATTGTAGCACGTCTAGTATGGTGTCTGAACAATTTGCAGGTTGCAAAGCATTGAGAAGGATAGATAGAAATTCATGGACTAAAATTCATCAGGACATTATTCTAGGACTGTGAAGTTCTCAAAAATGAATTTGGAAACATGAATGAGAGCAGAATGAAGCAGAGTGATATGGATATACATGGAATTCAAATTAGATTGAAAAAAACATACATATAGAAAATGTAAAAAGAAGTAGCTAATCATGGATGAATATAAAAGTATGGCATGATTCTCTATGAGCAATATTAGATAACATAAAATTCATAATGGACCTTGAAGCTAATAAGATAAGTTAAAGGTGACAATGCAGATTTTTTTTAGTTATATTGAGGAAAAGAAGAGGCTAAAGAAGCTAATGGACCACTATTCATAATATTTAGTATGATTCTAGGTGATGACAAAGCCAACATAACTACTCAGTTGTTATTTTGCTTCTCTTTTCTCTGCCAAGAAGGATGGACTTTAGATTGGAAAGAAGAGAACAAAAATGGAAAGCACAGAATTGATACACAAAACAGACAAGGAGAGTACCTAGCTGACCTTGATGAGTTCAAGTTACTCAGCTTAGATGAATTATATGTTCAGATACTAAAAGAACTGGCAGAATAATTGTTGAGTCACTGTCAGTGATCTTTGAAAGTTTGTGGAGAATGGGAGAGATATCGTTAAAAACTGAAAAAAGCAAATATTCTCCCCTTCCACCTTTAAAAAAAGATAAAGTCTATAAGCTATAGGCCAATTATCTTGACTTTGATTCCTTGAAAAATTCTAAAGCATATTATAAATTATATTCTTTTAGCTCAATTGATGTCCTCATAGAATGTTACCATAGATGTTATTAATATCCTAATAAATCCAGTGATCCTTTTATGAAGCATAAATACCTTTCTGTGAGTTGGAAGAGAGTAATGTCATTGGATGAGCAAGGGCTTTAAAGAACAGAACACTAGAGAATGCTGGCAGTTTAGGTGAATCTACATTCAAAGGAATTATAAATGTGACCCTTGCAGAGAGGAAGAAGAGATTTTCTCTCATTAATTTACCTAAACCATGTTGTTCAGCACTATACTTAATTGCCCTAGTAGGAGATAACCTAACCAGCAGTTTGAGTATTCATTAGCTTGAAGAATTGAAAATATAGCAGACATATCCAGCAACAAGCAAAGATATATAGTTTCCAAAATAGACATGGATTTGGCTAGGTAGTCAGAAAAAGCCAGAAACAGTTTTCAGAAGCATGGCCCTTATAATAAGGAAGGGAATTGGCTATAGACTCAAGCTAGCATTAACAATTGAGAATTGAACTTTATGAGGATTTCACATTAAGTGAGTCCTGTGATTCTGGAATTGTGAGTTGCCTTGGTCATGTTGTCTTGGTTCCTCAATGGTTCCTCACTACCATTATACTTCAAGTTTGTAACTCCTATTTTATCAGATGCTGTTCATATTTATGGAAAAGCATATCCTAAGAAAATATGAGTAATATTTTATAGATATTCTTATTATACCTCTATTAATAATTGTTTCTCTTGGCTGACTGCTAACAGGAAGCACACGGGTAGGAGCTCATGAAGGATAGCTATAGGAGTTGGTACAGAACTTATGTAAATAACTACCCTGTTGGGATTTAACTACTGTAAGTCTGAGTACAAGTTTAGAAAATAGCCCAAAGTGGGTGTTAATATACTATTAAAGAGATAGTTAGAAATGCAAGATTCAAAGAGTAATCATTAATAGAAAGGAGGTATCTATTGAAATGTCCCTGGGATCTGTTCTTGGCCTTGTGCTATTTAATTTTTTCAATAATTTGGATAAGTCAGAGATGACATAATTACCAGACTTGAAAATGAAATGAAGTTAGGAAAGATAGTTAACTCAATGGAAGACAATTAAGATTTAAAAAAAAAATGACAGGCTAGAAAATAGGGCCAAATCTAATAAGATGACATTTAATGAATTCAAAAAATCAATGTTGAAAGAGTAAGATGAGGAAAGTATGGTAACAGTCTGTTTGAATAAGATTTTGAGAATTTAGTGGTCTGAAAGTCTATTATGTCCATTTCCTCAATCCTTCCTTTTCTATGATGGGTAAGTTCTCACTCTTCTTCCCTCTTAAGTAAGGGATCTGCCTTTCAGGGAAATTATGATTTAAACTTACCTACAACCCATAGCAAATTTACAAGTGCCATTGGGAAAATGCTGCCCCTTAGAGGGTGCTTGGGATCAATGAGCTATAAGAACCTTGTTTGAACCCTTTTTCTTTGGTTTGGACAAAAGACAAAAAGGCATGGAAGGATTGTGATCTGGATCACAGATATTTTTGCATTATCTTTTGGCTCAAATTTGCTCATTCCCCAAATTTCCTTTTGCTGTCAAAGTTACAACCATTCTGGTAATCATACAGGTTTTCACAAACTCAATATCATCTTGATTCATTACCTTCTCCATCTTACAATCAAATCTCCTCATTTGATTACCAAATCTTGAGGGTTATTTCTCCCCTTCTCTTAATCTTTCCCCCTTCTCTCTAATTATGCAGAAATTAACACATATTATCCCTTTCAGGTCCTCATTATCTCTAACCATTTGGTTCTCATAATTACTGGAAGGTGCTATTATTATCTCATTTGACAAATGGAGAAACCGAGGCTGGGAGGTTATGTGACTTGCCCAGTGTTTCTCAGCTGGTAAGTATGTGAAGCAGGATTAAAACTGAGATCCTTCTGACTCCAGACTTAGACTTAAAAAGCTGACTTAGAAGGCTTAGTTTATATTAGGCTACATTTAGATGATCCTGGGTATATTATGCCTTGCTCAGACCACATCTGGTGTAGTATGTCTAATTCTAAGTGCCATATTGTAGGAAAGACATTGATAAGCTAGAGAAGTCCAAAGGAGAGTACCCAGGATGTTGAAGGACCTTAGGTTCATGCCATATGAGGATTATTTAAGATGTGAGGAAGAGCATGAGAGCTGACTATAAGTGTTTGAAGGATTGGTACATGGAAAGATAGTAATAGTAATAATACTGTTTATATAGCACCTACTTAGTGCCAGGAATTATGATAAGCACTTTACAATAATTATCTTATTTGATTCTCACAATTCTCTGGGATGTAGATATTATCTACTGTACTGCCTAGCTACCAACTGCACATCTTGTTCTTCTCACCTAAATTTCTTCTCCTTGACTCCAATGGGGAAAGATTAGGAACAATTCATGGGAATGGTGAAGAGGCATAGTTCAGTTTGATAAAAGGAAAGATTGCATGACAATTATAACTGTCTCACAGTGGAACAATTACTTCAGGGAGTTGTAGATTCTTTTGGAGTTCTTGTATCAAGTCAACAAACATTTATTAAGTTCCTAATATGTGTTGGACACTGAGCTAAGTGCTTGTTGGGTATATTGTAGAAGGGACTTTTATAGTTATGAGTGGGACTGGTGCCCAGTAAGGTTCTTTCCAACAGAAATTCTGTAATTGTATGAAAAATCATCTTTTTTACAGGTCGGTGCCATGATCAGTCAGAGGCCAGTGTTAGTCATACAATTATTGTCATTGTTTCCTATAGAATTCAAAGATCTCAGTAAGTTCCCCTGGTGTTTTCTGCTGCTTGTGCAAAGTCCTGTTCTTCTCACTAATTCACTTTAGGGACAGCTGTGCACTAAAGGCGTATTGACATATGTGAGCCAGATGTTTTCATTTCCTTTACTCACTGGTCAAAAGTTACCCAGATGTTGATTCTCTTCTTTCTAAAACTGGCTGCCTACCTAGTTCTGAACATAGACAAAGCTAATTTTTTGAAAACAAGAATTGATCATATCTATCTAGCTTTACAATTTATAAATTATTTTATTTATGATAATTTTATGAAGTAGATAGTAGCAGTAATAATAAATACAAGGGCTGTCATTGATAGTGCTTTAAAATTTGCAAAGCAGATGTCCTTGACAGAGTTCCATGTGAGTTAATGCCAGGGTTGAATTTCAGTCCCAGGTCTTGTGAGTTCTAACTTAGGGCTCTCTCCACTGAATTTCAATGACTCCAGAGGATGTGGAGTCAGACTCTACTGATCTGATGGTGAACTTTTTCTTCAGGAATCATTGTAGACACTAAGGAGTAGGGGGCAAAAACTGGTAGACTGGTTCTCATAAAGTGGAGTTGGGAACCAGCTCCCATATCTAGATATACTTCTAATATCCCTACTCTTTTAGAAAACAAACAAAAAGATAAAAAAATATGATATCCTGAGCTTCCCTCCTCTCACACAAAATTAAAAAAAAAGAGTAAAGAGGAAAACAAATCAGTAAAACTAATTGAGACACTGGAAAAGGCTGACATTATATGAAGTATTTCACAAGCATTGGAAGTGCTAAGCAAAGGAGTTGGGGGAGATATCTCCTCGTGCCTCTTTGGGGCTGTTTGTTCTTTATAATTTGCAGTATTCAGTTTTGATGGATTGTTGAGTCATAATGAGCTTTTGTGGGGTTTTTCTTTCTATTTACCTTGTCATAACTCTGTATGTGGTTTTTCTGGCTCTACTTCTCTTTGCATCAGTTCACCTAAGTCCATGCTTTTCTGTTCTTATCTTGATTGTTCTTCTTTTTATACATGTCTGACTCTCCATGACCACATTTGGAGTTTTCTTGGCAAAGACACTGGAGTAGTTTGCCATTTTTTTTTTCTCCAACTCATTTTACAGATGAGGAAATGAGGCATGCAAGGTTAAGTAACTTGTTTAGGATCACCCAGTCAATGAGTGTCTGAGGCTGCATTTGAATTCAGGAAGCTGAGTCTTTCTGACTCCAGTACCAATACTGTATCCATTGTGTCATCTTGCTAGTTGTCTCATAGTTTCTTACAGCAGGGTAATAAAGCATTACATTGCTTTCATGTACCACAACTTGTGTAGTCATTCTTTAGTCTATGAGAATTTACTGTTTTCAGTTGTCTGTTATAAATGTATTGGAAACTTTTTTTCTGTCATTGACTTCTTTGGTTATTGACAAGAACCTCTACTCAATCTCTCCCTAGAACATTTTCTTCACATGTGCAAAAAAAAAAATCTCTCAGGGAAGATATCATAGAACACTTTTCTCATCACTTAGAATATTGGCTCTCCTCCTTTTTTCCTCCCTATTTCAACTTCAGTGTCTTATTCTCTAGTTTTTGCCATTAAATAAAAAATTAGTCCTGATTCTGATCCTAGTGAACTGAATGATCTTAGGCATTACTTCCCTTCTGTAGGATGTAGTTTCCTTTTCTAAAATATGAGGATGTCAGACTGAATCGGGAGTTCTTAACCATTTTCATTTCATGGACGCCTCCATTGGTATTCTGGTTAAAAAAGTCTATGGATCTTTTCTCAGGAGGATGATTGTGTGTTTGTGTGTTTTGTTTTGTTTTTGTTTTTTTTTGTCGAGGCAGTTGGGATTAAGTGTCTAGCCAGGGTCACACAGTTAGTAAGTGTTAAGTATCTGAGTCCAAATTTGAACTCAGATCCTCCTGACTCCATGACTAGTGCTCAATCCATATGCCATCTGTCCCCTAGAAAAATGTTTTTAAATGCATAAAATAAAATGCTTAAGTTTATGAGGGAAATGAAAATTTAGGGAAAATAAAGATATATTCCCCCCTTCCTTTAATCTGTCTATGAATCCCAGTTCATGGACCTAAAATTAATAGCTAAATACTAGATGGTCTCTAATGAAATGCATGATGGTACTGAAGGATATAAAGCATTGGACCTGGAATCAGGGAGAACTGGTTCCAATATTGTCTTAGACATTTACCAGTTTTGTGACTCTGGCAAGTCACTTAACTTTTTTCTGCCTCAGTTTTCTCATCTGCAAAATAGAGCTAATAACAGCATCTACCTTCCAGAGCTACCTTTCTAGATAAAATGAGATGCTTTTAAACCTGAAAGTGCTATGATAATGCTGTTATTTTCAATGCTAATATTTTGTGATTCAGTTTGCATCCTGGAAAAAACAGAGCTGGAAAGAAGCTGTGATGTCATCTATTCCAACCCTATTAGAAGACTGAATACTCTCTATAATATCCTTGTCAGTAGGTATCCATTATGCTTGAACACCTACCATGATGAGATCTATTGCACAACTAGATTGGCCAGTGATTATATAGCTATTGGCCAATAAGCTCTTGGAATAAATTCACATCCCTCTCTTATTCCTGTATATTAAAGCTGAAAGAAATGTGTTCAGGGAGCTTTTTAGCCAATATTCATAACCTTGCCTTAGATGCAGGAGGTATCTTGCTCATTTGGCAAGAAAAACTGTGGCTCTTGAGGGCTTGTGATTATATTCCTCCTGAAGCTGCAGCAGACTATCAAAGAAGAAAACTCTTATTTTTCCCTCCTTTTAACTGATGTGCATTGGTCATTCTCTCTAGAATTGTGTCACTAGTTTGGTGGCTATATGGAAAGACAGAGGTGACCCCAAGTCTTGCACTAAGTGGTCAGCTGATTTAGGAGCTGAGACACATTTCTAGTTCTAGCTCAGTCACTAACTCACTGTATGATCTTGAGGAAGTCATCTAATCCCTCTAAGCTTTAGTTTCTTATGTAGGAAGGGATTCTCCCATACATTCTCTAAAGCCTCTTCTAGATTTGACATTCTTTATCTCAAGGTCTTTTCTAGCTCTAAGATCCTATCTCCCATGACATTGGGAGGGCTAAGAATGACAAAATCCAAGACTCGTATCCTTGGAGGGGGAAACTCCAGGCCATAATTAGCAGCACTGATCCCCATGACTAGTATAAAACATGCTAATTATAAGTTGGAAATGAGAGAAAATTTTCTATTCTTTTCATTACACAGGGTCTTCCCCATGAAAAATGCATTTCGGGCCCTGGGCAACTTTTTAAGGTTATAGAACATTCTTTATCTTTTTCAATTACTTTCCCTTGTTTGCTGCTAACATCATTTGTTTGAATTTCAATTCCAAACTCCATGGCACATTAACTATTGTCTGTAAAGCTCCTGTCCATTCCCAGAGCCCAGGGAAGTTGTACCATTCATTTAGTTGTTGGAGAATGTGTCTCCCTTTAATACATGCAAAAGAACTGCTTATTTCATGTTCGTCCAAAGTGACAAGATTTGAATGAGTTAAAGAAAAAACAATTAGGTCATGAAGCCTGGTTCAGGGAGTAGGACTTAATTTTCAAATGGACTTGATTCCAGCTGGCCTGAAACTACTTCATTCAGAGCTGTTCTTAGCTTTGTACATGGTTGCCATTGATGAATGTATGACACAACTCCCTTCCCTCTTCCATACAGGCCTTTAGGCATTTATTTGAAAGATAGTGAACACAACTATGTGTGCTAGCAAAAGCTCTCTGCTGTGACTCTCATGCAAGAAAATATGGAGGCTGGGTCTGTCAAACACACCAGGAGAGAAGGGACACCAGGGCACTATTGCAAGATGAGAGCTGGGGGTGGGTGAGAAGTTGCTGGAATGGTTTCTCATCTGAGGTAATGATTTCCTTTATCTGAAAAAGCAGTAATCTAAAAGAAACAGCAGTAGATATATCCTGATGCTAGTGATCTATTTGACTGTTTGGCCTTTATTCATTTGAGAAATTTGAGCGGTGAAAGACATTGTTTTGTTTCATAAACCTTCTTGCTCACATTTTTGGGATTCAACTTGTCTAGATATATAGTTGATTTATTTTTCACTTAACAGTCCTTTTTTTTCCTCCAATTATATGTAGACATAGTTTTCAACATCCACTTTTGTAAGATTTTGAGTTCTCACTCTTTTCCTTTTCTTCCCCCTCCCCAAGATAGCAAGGAATCTGATATAGATTATTTATGTACAATAATTTTAAACATTTCTGTATTAGTCATGTTGTGAAAGAAAAATCAAAACAAAAGAAAAAAATGAAAAAGAAAAAAACAAAAGATGAAAATAGTATGCTTTCTATAATTCTTTCTCTGGATTTTGGATGGCATTTCCCATCTCAAGTCTATTGAAACTGTCTTGAATCATTATATTGCTGAGAAGAGCTAAGTCTGTCATAGCTGATCATCACACAATCTTGCTGTTACTGTGTACAATGTTCTTCTAGTTCTGCTCACTTCCAGGTGTAAAATTTATTCATTGTTTCTCCCCTTGGATCTGCTCATTCAAGTGCTAAGCTTATCCATGTGCTCTTGGGAATGAAAGGATGTCTGATGGATGATCTGTTTATTTGTGTCTATTTGTGTATAGAAAGAGAAAAATCTCTGAAATTGACCTGAGCCAGTCAAATAATGCGGTATATTCATTGTTAATGAGATTTGACTGCAACCTAAGCTAATTTGGATCTTACTTGAATGAGTAACACCAAGGTGCCTTTTATTCAAATATAATCCATGGTCCAGAAC
The DNA here is from genome assembly GCA_023553655.1 of Myrmecobius fasciatus. NCBI lineage: Eukaryota > Metazoa > Chordata > Mammalia > Dasyuromorphia > Myrmecobiidae > Myrmecobius > Myrmecobius fasciatus. The sequence goes on along the minus strand of JAJPUD010005004.1, from coordinate 104,620 downwards.
TAAGATTCTGGGATTGCTTGGGTAATGTTCAGTTGCAGAAACTTTTGAGTAATTGTATTCTTTGGCTTGTACCCTCAAGGTTTCACCTGAGAACGTCAGAATTTTTAGCTTTGGGTTTTCCTTGAGAACATCCAGGCTTTACTTGTGTCTAAGTCTCTATAAGGCAGTGGATAGAATGCTTCACCTGGAGCCAAGAAGACTTGAGTTCAAATCCAGTGTATGTGTATGTGTGTGACCCTGAGCAACTCACTTAGTCCTGCCTCAGTTTCCTCATCTGTAAAATGAGCTGGAGAAAGAAATGACAAACCCTTCTAGTTTCTTTGCCAAGAAAACCCCAATCTCCCTATTTCCATTATTCTTCCAATCACCCACTTTCTCAATCTATAAGTAATCCTTGGTTTTATTATTTGTTTTTAATTTTCCCTCACCCCTGATCCCTGGATCCAATCAGTTTCCAAGTCTCTTCAGTTCTACCTCCACAGTGTCCCTCATATGTGTCCCATCTGTCTTAATGATGTCATAATGATTTGGAACATCACTGAACAACAACTAGGTTTCCGCATCAGAAAAGAAAGAGACTTCAGATCCTATGTAAGCACTCTAGTTAACAAAATATTGAATATTGGACAAGTTTTATTTAATCCAATCAAAAATGTAAAGACTTCTACCTGATCCCATTAAGAGTCAAGATAATTATCTTTTCCTCTCTGATGAGCCTCACTCTCCCAAGACATTTAATATAGTCTTATTAACTTAAATCATTGACCTCTGTATAATCCACAATGCCATTGAAGAATAAGTTTGAAGTTTGCTTCTCTCCCTTGCAGCTGTCTCCTTCTGCTCCCTGGCTCTGATTTCTGATGTGTTCAGGTACTTCCTAAGCATTGTATACTCCAGGGCCCTGTTCCTGGACTGCCTTCTCTTATCTCTATGTTTTCTCTCTAGGTGGTCTCATCAGCTCCCTTGATTCAAGTATCATCCTTTTGCAGATGACTTCTAAATCTCGATATCCAGCATTCATTTCCTTTCTGAGTCTCAGGCCTGTTATCTCTAATTGCCTGCTGAATATCTCAAACTGGACATCCCCTAGGCATCTTAAAATCAACATGTCCTTAACTGAACTTATTATTTTCCTCTGTAAACTTATTTCTCCCAATCTCCCTATTTCCATTATTCTTCCAATCACCCACTTTCTCAATCTATAAGTAATCCTTGGTTTTATTATTTGTTTTTAATTTTCCCTCACCCCTGATCCCTGGATCCAGTTTCCAAGTCTCTTCAGTTCTACCTCCACAGTGTCCCTCATATGTGTCCCATCTGTCTTCCCTCAATTCATACAGCTGCATTAATTTAGATCCTCATCACTTCTGGCCTAACTATAGCCATGGTCCCTAATTTGGCATCTAGGTTCCCTTCAGTGCCTAGCATAATATTTGGGACTAGGATTACTTTTAAAAGTGCCAGTTGATTCATTAATGCATGCAGTTTTGAGGAATTCCTATCTTGTCAAGGATCTGACCTTCTTAAAGCAATTTCACACCTTGTTAAAGAGACTTCATCAGTTTGAACATGCTTTTTTTATTAGTAGGGCAAAGAGGTCACAGGAAAATGGTTAAACACATTTACATCACACATGAAAAGGTTGGAGAAAAATAGATAGGCTATCATTACAGGCCATTTAAAATAAAATCCTTTCCAAGAGAATCATATCCCAGGCTTTGAAGAAGTTTCTATAGGTAGAGTTTTTCAAATGCACTCTTGGGAGCTTTTGTCATGTTGATGCTCACAGTGAGCCAGGCAACCTTCAAACATAACATTTTCAAAATCTTGGAAAATAAACTTTTCCATGTGCCCAACCAAATATACATGCAGATGAGAAGTCTCGGTTTACCCTTGTACCAGTCACAGACATATATACCCAAGCCTTTCTGGCTCACCCTTTCCTCTTTTTCTTCCCTACATCCCTCTTCCTTTTTCCCTCTATTTTTTTTCCTTTTCCTCCTCCTTTTCTTTCTTTCTCCACTCCACCTCCTTTTCTTTCTCTCCTCCTCCTTTCTCCCTTACACACTGCTGAATCTCAGGATATTGGGTATCTGTCCTGTATCCCTGTCTCTCTCTTCTCCTCCTACCACAGTGGTTCAGTCCTCGGTTGTTTTTTACATCTCTAACTGTTCTCCCCCTCCCCCAGGACCATCCTGAGTCCATTTATGTGGGGCTCACGGTAACTTCCTGCATCCCTCAGCCAAGTAGGGATGTGTGAATTAGATTTTACAGTGACATTCAAAGCCAGAGTTCAAAGCAAACCTGAGCAGGCAGGATTTGTCACAGGGCATGAAGACTGTGGTGTTCAGAGGGCTTTTCTTATGGAGAACTAGGTGACCCTTGGAGGACAGGAAGGTTGCTAATTGAGCTCAGTATTTCCCGTCCTTTTCCCCAAAAGGTATTAAGTAGGTACAGCATCCGTTGTTTATTCTCAGCCAAGTTAGCACTATGTGTGTGTGTGTGTGTGTGAAAGAGAGAGAGCCAATAGTATTTGTTGAGTGCCTACTGTCTGCAGAGCAATGTACCAGGTGCTGCAAAGAGATAACAGACATGGAAGATGAGCTCCCCGGTCTTGGTGGGTAGACAGTACTTATCTGAGTGAAACGGCTTAAGAAGATTCATAAACAGAACAGGCTGGTGCGTGGGAGAAGTGTAGGCAGTTGTCTAAAAGGTATATTTTGGAAGATATGAAGTTGGGGGTCTGGGTTAGAGGGTTCCTGGCTTCCTCTTCCAGCAAAAAAATTAAAAGCAGAACCTCAGTTTCCCCACTTGTAAAATGAGGGATTTTGTACTTTAAAAAATCTCTAAGGGCTCTTTCATCCTAACAGTTACAGAATAAAAATACAAACACCTTGCTTGGCATTTGGAAACTGATTAAAAGTTACCTTTCCAAATTTATTTCACATTACTACTCCCTATATGTGTTACATTCCACCCAAATGGACTAAGACCAGTCCCATCTCTTTGCAGATTGGAATGAACTTTCCCCTAACCCTTCATTCCTCTATCAAACTTTCCTTTCTTTAAGGCTCAGGCTATATATGCAGCTGGTGGTATAGTGACTAGAACACTAGACCTGGAGTTAGGAAGACCCAATTTTAAATCTAATCTCAGAGCCTTATTAACTGTCTGACTCCAGACAAGTCTTTCATTCTTTTTCTGCCACAATTTGCCTGTGTCAAATGGGCATAATAACAGAACCTACTCACAGTGTGGTTGTAAGGATCAAATGAAATAATATTTGTAGGGTGCTAAGCACAGTGCCTGGCACATGGTACGTGTCTTTTTCTACTAAATTTTCCCTAACTCTATTCATTTTGAAGGCATATCTACCTCTGAATTTTTCAGGTTCCTTTGAGCTCCTGTGCACTTGTCTCCTTCTTAAATAAAGTTATAATATTTCTTTTCAGAAAAATTAGTCCCTTCCCTTCCCCTCTCCCTGCCCCAAATTGGATTGTAAATTTGAGGACAGGGAATATGCCAATTTAATATTTCTTTCAGTGCTTTATATATAGTAGATGTTTAACAAAAATATGGTTAAAATTTGATTTCATTTGGAAGAATTGGGGAGTATTCCTTGAAAAGTTCTGCAAGGACAGAGCAGAATTAATCAATAGATGCTACCCAGCTCTGGCCTAGCCTCCTCTTGCATCTTCCTTTTTTGTTCACTCAGTTTGAATTAATTCATCTTCCTCAACTTCCAGCTTCTTCTTTTAACTCTCTTTTGCATTTGACTCTGATACTAAAATTTATCACAAATCAACAAGTATTTCTTAAGTGCTTACTGTATACCAGGCACTGTGCTAGGCACTGGGGATAAAAGAAAAAAAAGACAGTTCCTATCCACAAGGTACTTTCTGTCTTTGACAGAGATAAATTCTACTTATTAATTGATCTTATTATTTCTACTTCATGTATGTAGATGAAGGAAAGTAAAAGTTCCACTGCTCTTTGCTCTGGTCACATAAGATCCAGAGTATGAGTTCTGATGATAATATTTTAAAAGGGTTATTGACTGAGTTGACCCTGGATTTTTAAGGGCTATGCCAGTGGATTTATTGGAAATTAAGAAAAAATGGACTCTAGACATGATCCTACTTCATTCCAGCTCAATGATGGTACTTTATACTCTCTCTTATTTAATCTTTTTTTCTTTATTGTAGTAAGTTTATTTATTTTTAATACACATTGCTTTATGAATCATGTTGGGAGAGAAAAATCAGAGCAAAAGGGAAATACCATGGGAGAGATAAAAAAACAGAAAAAAGAAGTGAACATAGCATGTGTTGATTTACATTCAGTCTCTAGTTCTTTTTATGGATGCAGATGGCATTTTCTGTACAAAGTCTATTGGATCACTGAACTACTGAGAAGAACCAAATCTTTCATAGCTGATCATCGCACATTCTTGCTGTTATTGTGTACAATATATTCCTGGTTCTGCTTGTTTTGCTCAGCATCAGTTCATGTAAATCTTTCCAACCCTTTCTAAAATCAGTATTTTTTCAAGAACAATAATATTCCATTACCTTCATACACCACAACTTATTCAGACATTCCCAATTGATGGGCATACACTCCTTTTCCAATTCTTTGTCACCACAAACATTTTTGTACATGTGGGTCCTTTTCCCTCCTTTATGTTTTCTTGGGATACAGACCTAATAATGACACTGCTGGATCAAAGGATATGCACAGCTGATAGCTCTTTGGGCATAGATCCAGATTGCCCTCCAGAATGGTTGGGCATTTCACAATTCCACCAACAATGTATTAGTGATCCAATTTTCCCACATCCCCTCCAATATCTATCATTATCTTTTCCTGTCATCTTAGTCAATCTGAGAAGTGTGAGGTGGCACCTCAGAGTTGTTTTAATTTGCATTTCTCTAATCAGTAGTGATTTAGAGCATTTTTTTCATATAAATATAAATGGCCTTAATTTCATATTCCTTCTATTCATATCCTTTGACCATTTATCAATTGGAGGATGACTTGCATACTTATAAATTTGACACAGGTCTTTACATATTTTAGAAATGAGACCTTTATCAGGAATACTGGCTGTAAAGATTTCTCCCCCAGCTTTGTACTTTCCTTTTAAGCTTATTTTTGTTGGTTTTGTTTGTGCAAGACCTTTAATCAAAGTTGTCCATTTTGCCTTTCATAATGTTCTCTAGTTCTTTAGTCATAAATTCCTCCCTTCTCCAAAGATCTGATAGGTAAATTATCCCTTGTTCTCCTAATTTGTTTATGGTATTATCCTTCATGCATGAATTGTGTATCCATTTTGACTTTATTTTGGTATGGGGTGTGAGATGTAGGTATGTAGGTATGAAATGCTGAGTTTCTGACATTATTTTCCAGTTTTCCCAGCAATTTTTTGTCAAATAATGAGTTCTTATTCCAGAAGCTGGAATTTGGGGATTTATCCAATACTAGATTACTATAGGCCTTGATTATTATGTTGCATGTATCTAATCTATTCCATGCTCCACCACTCTATTTCTTCACCAGTACCAAATGATTTTGATTACTGCTGTTTTATAATATAGTTTTAGGGTTGGTACTGCTATTATTCAATCTTTACCGGCTAGCATCCCTTGTTGTTAAAGTCAGTGTGCCAGCTGTATATACCCAGTGTTGTCACCAGTCTATGCTAAGACTCAGTTTAGACTCTCTTTCTCTCACTTTAGCTCAACAGAATGAGAGATAACTATCACAGCATAATTCTACTAGCACCTTAGAGAAATTCAATTAATATTTATTAAATGTCTATCACAACCAGAACACTGTGCAGACACTGTGGAAGATACAAAGATAAATACAAAAATGATATAAAAACAATCTTGAACATAATTGCTATGTTACAGAGCTTGGAAATCTTATCCTAAAATACTCCTAATTTAGCCATAGAAGCTAGCATAGCTTTTTGGGTTAACTTGCCCTATTCTATGTCAGAGATTTTGGTCTACCTATCACATAGTCATTGGCTTACTGTCTTAAGAGAAGATCCATTTTATGCATTTCCTTGACTTTTTCCAATCTAATTCACATTGCTTTTTGCTTCAAAGCTGGTGTCCTCTCTGACCTATCTTACCAGCTTCTGGACTTAATTATTTCAGGCATCATTAGTCTTTTCATATTAACTAGACTCTTTCTCTGATAACTGAGTCAGGGATTTTTGTCGACTCTTTCTATTTTTCTCTTCCTCTCCTCTCCCTCTACCCCCACTTCCACCCAACCAGGAAAATGCAGCAGAAGTTATTTCCGCTTTCATGATCATCATAATAGCAACACATTTATATAATGATTTTTTTTGTACATGGGGCTTGTAAACCTTGTAATCAAATACTAAAATGGTTCTGTGAGCTCAGTGATAGGGGATTCCCTCCAACAGGGCAGATGGAAATCATTTGGGCCTGTCTATCCAAAATAACTTTTGCCATGCCTTCCCATAAATTCACCAATAATATTGCACCTTCTCAATATTTTAGGGGTCATTCTCTCTTTCTCCTCAAATTATGAGTATATTGATGGAGTAAAAGGTTCTCTGCTCATCATTCTAGCCACTTGACAAGTTCCTTCTCTTTTTCCTCTATTTTTCTCCTATTCTTTTACCACTTCCCCCTCCTCTTCTTCTTCCTTCTTTTCCTTCTTTTCCTCCTCTCCCTCTCCTCCTTCTTCTTTTTCTCCTCTTCCTCTCCCTCTCCTCCTTTTCCTCCATCTCTTCTATATATTTCTTTGATGATTCCCTTTTTTCCCCTGCAGCCTCTTAGCAATTCCCCATTTGTAATGTGTTACAGCCAACTCATGGACACCATGTACCTTTCTTTTGCCCTTTGGGTGAAACTCATTTTTGATTCTTTGGAGACTTTTGAAGACTACCTTGACTTGCAGCTATGTGACACCACTGGAATAGCCTCAGGTACAGCCCTAACTAGTAGTGACAGAAGGTGATATTTCTTCATAGAATGCAGTAGAGAGTATCAGAAAAAAAAAGAGTCTTTAAAGGGCATCATAGTGAGAAGGGCATGGATGTGGAGACAGAAGACTTGGTTTTAAAAATTCTAAATCACATGAAAAGGTGCTCCAAGTCACTATTGATCAGAGAAATGCAAATTAAGACAACTCTGAGATACCACTACACACCTGTCAGATTGGCTAAAATGACAGGAAATGATAATGATAGCTGTTGGAGGGGATGTGGGAAAACTGGGACACTGATACATTGTTGGTGGAACTGTGAATGGATCCAACCATTCTGGAGAGCAATTTGGAGCTATGCTCAAAGAGTTATCAAACAGTGCATACCCTTTGACCCAGCAATGTTTCTACTGGGCCTATATCCCAAAGAGATTTTTAAGGAGGGAAAGGGACCCACATGTGCAAAAATGTTTGTGGCAGCCCTTTTTGTAGTGGCAAGAAACTGGAAATTGAAAAGATGCCCATCAATTGGAGAATGGCTGAATAAATTATGGTATATGAATGTTATGGAATATTATTGTTCTGTAAGAAATGACCAACAGGAGGATTTCAGAGAGGATTGGAGAGACTTGCATGAACTGATGCTGAGTGAAATCAGCAGAACCAGGAGAACATTATACACAGCAACAAGACTATACGATGATCAGTTTTGATGGACATGGTTCTCTTCAACAATGATGTGATTCAAACCAGTTGTTCTGCGATGAAGATAGTCATATACATCCAGAGAGAGGCCTGTGGGAACTGAGTGTGCTCCTTCCGATCTCTGAAGTAGTGGAGAAGTGAATATTTCCATGCATTCTGTTTTCCTTCTTAGGTTGTTTTTTTTCTTCTTCTCTTTCTAGATCTGATGTTTCTTGTGCAGTAAGATAACTGTATAGATATGTATACATGTATTGTATTTGTCATATAATTTATCCTATCTAGCATGTATTAGATTACCTGTCATCTAGGGGTGGGGGGCGGGGGGAGGGAAAGGAAAAGCTTTGGAAAAAAAAAGTTTTTTTTTTGCAAAGGTCAATGTTGAAAAGTCACTCATATGTTTTGCAAATAAAAAGCTTATTAAAAAAATAAAAAAAAATAAAAAAAATTCTAAATCAGTCATTTATTAAATATGACCTCAACATACTTCCCTCTTTGGGATGATGATGATCTCTGAGGACTCTTCCAGTTTTGAAGCCATCATCCATAATCTGTCATCCTGCTTGTGAATAGATAGTTTTGGACTAGCTCAATGTCATTTGTTCTACCCTAAGATAGTATGGATGTTTAGGATTCCCTCTGGTTGGAGATTCTGCTTTCCAATTTGTTTTGCTAATGTCTCCAAAGCCAAGCCTGGATTCAATGTGATCTCTACATTACTCATAATGTACCAGTTGAAAGAACCCTGAAGTTTAAGTTAGGAAAGCCATGATCTCACATTAACTATTTTTTTTATTAAAGTTTTTATTTACAAAACTTATGCATGGATAATTTTTCAACATTGACCCCTTGCAAACCCTTGTGTTCCAAATTCTCCCCCTTTTCCCCCACCCCTCCCCTAGATTGCAGGTAATCTAATACATGTTAAATATGTTAAAATATATATAAAATCCAATATATGTATACATAATTTTACAGTTATTTTGCTGCACAAGAAAAAATCAGATCAAGAAGGAAAAAATACTGAGAAAGAAAACAAAATGCAAGCAAACAACAACAGAAAGAGTGAAAATGCTATTTTGTGGTCCACAGTCAGTTCCCACAGCCCTCTTTCTGGGTGTAGTTGGCTCTCTTCATCACAAGATTATTGGAACTGATCTGAATCATCTTATTGTTGGAAAGAGCCATGTCCATCAGAATTGATCATTGTATAATATTTTTGCTGTTTACAATGATCTCGTGTTTCTGTTCATTTCACTTAGCATCAGTTCATGCAAGTCTCTCCAGGTCTTTCTAAAATCATCCTGCTGATTGTTGCTTACAGAACAATAATATTCCATAACATTCATATACCATAATTTATTCAGCCATCCTCCAATTTATGGGCATCCATTCAGTTTCCAGTTTCTAGCCACTACAAAAAGGGCTGCCACAAACATTTTTGCACATGTGGGCCCCTTTTCCTCCTTTAAGATATCTTTGGGATATAGGTTCAATAGAAACACTCCTGGGTCAAAGGGTATGCAGTTTGATAAGTTTTTGAGTATAGTTCCAAATTCACACTAGCTATTATTACTAAGTCCCTTTAGGATCTTTAGTCAATTTTTCTTGCTGGGACTCAGTTTCTTTACCTAGAAAATGAGTGGATTAGCTTAGGCTATCTTAAAGACTCCTTTCCAGCTCTAAAATGTTGTAATTATGTGACTATAAGGATTCCCTCTGGTTGGAGATCCTGCTTTCCAATTTGTTTTGCTAATGTCTCCAAAGCCAGGCCTAGATTTAATGTGATCTCTACATCACTCAGAATGTACCAGTCTCCTGCTGTGGGGACCTCCAAAAGATGGGATCTCCCAAGAATAGAGCTGGAAGGAACACCAGTTTTCAAAGAAATTGTTGTTAAACTCTTGTGCCTCTAAAAAAAAAGTTGACTGTGCAATCTAGATGTTTTGGCAGCTAGCAGGAGCATATGGTGAAGGGGAGTTTCTGATCCATGGAATTGTTCCTGTGTTGGGGAAAGTTTTCTTGCTTCCCCTTCTGTCTGTTTCTTGTTTTTTTTGGAGGAATCATGAATCCTCCTCAGTGGCTGAGTGGATGTGGGGGATGGAGTTTAGAGAGTGGATCTAATGCAGTGTATTAAAGACTTGGGAGCTTTGTCACCTACCTTCACTGTGCTTCTGTTTTCACAACTGGATTATGAGGGGGATCATAAAACTTATCCTTTTTAGTTCTGAATTTCTATGTTCTAAGGTTCCTTCCAGCACATCCTAATTTTCTATGTACCACCCCTGTGAAAGAGGGTCTCCCATGACACTCTGATTTCCCTGGCTTATTGTTCTCAAGTACACAGAATGGCAGTTTCACTGACACCACCAAGTATATTAGTGCCCCTTAAAAGCACACAGCTCACAAGGCTCAAAATATGAACAGATTTATTTACAGATTTTTTTTTTAAAGATAGCACTTCCTCAGAGCTCCTGGGAAATGATACCCACTGACAAACACCTTACTCAAAATCTTGTATAATCCTAGTCACTTACCATCTTTGCCCTAGGCAGGTTGTAGGAGGTGCCATCTTAACAAGGCTCCATGGTATGTATCTGTTACTTAGGGTCTCATGGCTTTCTTTGTTAGCGTTCTGGTCTATAAGCCTACTAGCAATATTGGGAAATGCCATTCACTGATCTTTTTGTAAGCTGCATGCTCTGGGATCATTATTCCCCATATCTGCCTCCTGTTACAGTTTTTTTTGCCATTCTGAAGTTCTTTTTGCAGATAACCTCCAGCCTTTCCCAGTTTAATATCTGTCTTTCCTGTACCTTTGCCTGCAGTTCTCTTTTTCTCCCAATGGAAAGCATTTGTTATTTCTTTCCCCAATTTTCCTATAGAATAATTCTTATTTGCTAAGTTAAAGCTAAGCTAAAAATTGTATGTTTATATCTCCAGTGCCTGGTACAGTGCCCTGATCATAGTAGGAACTTAATAAATATTGAATTGTTGTCAGAGCTAGAAATGGCATTAGAAAATTTATGGTGGGTGATACAAAAATTTCATATGGTTCAGAATCATAGGTAATTTGAGTGTCTTTGCTTAGTTGGTACAAGACTAACTCTCATGGCTTAAAAGGACAATTGGTGGGAAAAAAAGGGCTATGGTAAAGCACTGCACTTTTTGGATGGTACTGACATGGATGGGATACATTGCCCAAGCAAGGGGGAAGAACATTACCCTGGACTCCACTCCACTCCACCTGGAGACTCAGAAATTATGAGGGAATGATATATCTCTGCATCCTTGTGAACCCTCTTATGAGAACCTTAAGGGTTCTCAGGAAACCTTAAACCTTCAGAAGGAGACACCAAGATATGGAACTTCTTTTAAAACTCCTATTATGGTCATGAGAAGAGGCTTTCGTATCGTTAACAGGGAGAATAGGTTAGTACAGGGATAGCAAAGGCAACTGAGGAAAGATAAGATTTTTAAAAAGCTGATGGGGGAATATTGTGATAAAAAATGGGGAAGAATAAAAGGAGTGCCATGTAACTGTGAAGGCTCCATTGAGATTACATAAAATACATTTATAGTAGACTCAGTCTTGATGTTATTCTAGCAACAGGGAGGGGAGATAGAACTGGGATTTGAGGTCCCCTTCTCATTCTAAATTCTATAGTTAAAATCTTCTCCAGTGAGGACATTACTTTGTGCTCTTCTCTTTCTTTATCCCTTGTCCCATAGGTGGGTCTGCTGGCTACAGCATTTCATAAACAGCATCCCTCAGAAGGATATGGGAGTAGAATGGATCTCTAGACCCACCAACATCTGCACTGTGCATCATTTTACTGAGAGGGATGAAGAGAAACTGAGGTGCCTGATCCACTTTTCTTGGGGCTCTGGTCCACTAGGGAAAGATAAGGGAAGACTTAAAGAAGAGAGACTTTGGCCATGTTCCCAAGGCAGATCTATAAAGCGTTAAATGAAGGAGCTACTCTGTATCTTTGTCAACTTCACTGTCAAAGCTTCTAACATGTTTTCTTTTTAAAAATAGTTTAAATATATATACTTAGTTAATAATCGTCAACAAATACAAACATTCAAATTAATAAGCTAAAACGTATATGAAAACACAAACTAAAATATTTAATTGATTTTCAAAAAGAAGCATATGTAAGCTAACAAAATAATTATCTAATATGTATCCTTCTAGTCTCCTTTTCTTTTGTGTTTTGCTATTGTTCACTTGTTTCTTTCTTTTTTTTTTAAGCTTTTTATTTGTATAACATATGTATGGGTAGTTCCCCAACCTTGATCTTTACAAAGCTTTCCGATACAAATTTTACCCCCAGTCCCCTCCCCTCCCCTAGATGGCAGGACGTCCACTACATGTTAATAATGTTGAAATGCTTGAGAAGTTATGCAAGAAAAATCCTATCTACAAGAAAAAAAACGAATCAGAGAAAGGCAACACAATGCAAGCAAATGTCAATAGAGATCATGAAAATGTTACGTTGTGGTCCATATTTCATGTCCCTCTTTCTGGGTGTATATGGTTTTCTTCAGTGAACAACTGGAACTGGTTTGAGACAATTCTTTATTGCAGAGAGCCATGTCCATCAGAATTGATCATCATGTAATACTGTTGTTGCTGCACTTGTTTCAATAATGTCTGACTCTTTGTGTCCCCATTTGGCAAAGATACTAGAGTTTTTTTTTTTGTTTTGTTTTGTTTTTTGCCATTCCCTTCTCCAGCTCATTTTATAGATGAGGCAACTGAGGCAAATAGGGTTAAATGATTTACCCAGGATCTACAGCTAGTATATAAGTATATGAGACTGGATTTCAATTCAGGTCTTTCTGACTCCGGACTATCCAGTTCTATCCATCTGCCATTTAGCTGCCATTCTATATACTGATCAGATTTTGTTGCCCTGGTTTTTATTGATAGCTTTTGTTTTAAAATTACCCATACTTGGGGCAGCTAAGTGGTGCAGTGGATAGAGCACTAGCCCTGAAATCAGGAGGACCTGAGTTCAAATCTGGTCTTAGACACTTAATATGTCCTCGCTGTGTGACCTTGGGCAAGTCACTTAACCCCAATTGCCTCAGCAAAAATAAAATAAAAAAATAAAAAATAATAAAATTACCCATACTCCATCCTTCCCCACCTTGTCTCAAAGATCAGTCTCTTACAACAAAGTCCAAAAAGGAAGGAGGAAAGTTCAAACAAATTAACAAACGTATTGAAAAAAATCTGACATTATATTTCAGTTGAAGCATTCACAGTCTGCCATATCTGCAAAGAAGAAGTGGTATGTGCCTTTTCATATCTCTTCTTTGAGACTAAGCTTAATTATTATTCAGTTTTGTGACACTCAGTTTTGATGATTTTTATTGTGCTTTCCATTTAAGGTGATAACAATGGCTAAAGTGTTGAGCCTGGAGTCAGGAAGGTCTAAGTTAAAATCCAGCCTCAGACACTTATTAGCTGTGTGACTCTGCCCAAGTCACTTGATCTTTGTTTGCCTTTAAAATGGGAATAATTATAGCACCTATCTACCATAGGAGGATCAAATGAAGTCACATTTGTAAAGTGCTCAGCATAGTGTCTGACATAGTAGGCATTAAGTATTCCCTTCATGCTGCCATTTTATTTTACGTGACAGTAATTTAAAAAAGAAGATTCTGTTAATATATTTTGCTTTTATATCATCCTCATTTACCAATATAATGAGATGAGAGAAGAGTGATTGTAATTTATAGTTCTCATATATTTTCTCAACCCTTTGGTCATCTGGATTTGATCCCATTTTCTTCAAAGTCAGATGTAGCACCGCGTGAGCCCCACAGTCCTCTGCATGGGTGTGAGTGGGGATTGGAAAAGCAATTAGCTCACAGGAATCTGTGGACAAACATGTATTCTCTATGGTGCTGTCATTCTGTATACTGCCCTTTTATTCACTTGTATCTCTGGTGGTTCCTTGACTCTGGCCTAGGAAATTGATAATTCTGGTTTGCTTTCCTCATCATTTCATGTTTATGTTTCTCCCTCTTATGCTTAGAGGTCATCCTGTTAAAGACTCTGACTTGACCTAAGAAGCACTGATTCTTTTCCTTCCTTGGGATCTTCTCTTATTCCCTCTAAATCCATTCTACTTGCCTACGACCTTTCTGGCTAGAATAGGGCTTAAAATGGAGATGCTCTACTTTCCCTTCTGGATGAATCTCAGGAGTTTGCATGTCATCAGACTAAATGCTTACCTCAATAGAATCATACCCATTTTCTAAGTTCATCCAGGTACCTTGTTGTCATGGGAACATAGATGGTGTCAAGTGTTTCCAAACAGGGATGCTGACAATGTGGCTTCAGCTTATTGGGTGTGTTAGAATGGAGCTATCTCACCCACATCCTTTTAGATACGGACTATAAGAATCAGCATATGGCTCCTGTCCATTACTGGCAATCACTTCTATGAACCAGGCTGTTTCAGCTCATTGAGGTTCTTAAGTCCTGGTATTGTGATACTTCTGGATCTTCACATATAGAAAGCTTTTAGCTGTCACATTACCTATTCATGTTTCTAGGAGAATAACATACTATTGTAGGGACTTGTAATTTGGGTGTTCTGGTTTTTAGGAATATAGTTAGAGATATTCTGGAACCTGTTTGAACAAGCTTATGAGATCCAACTGTTAAATTAGAAATCCGCAAGTGCTACAAATTAGTTGATTTACTGATTTGTTGTCTTGTTGATTGTTTAGATCTTAAGAAAATGATGGAGACATTGTTAGCAATACATAAAGACAAATGTATTATGCATGTATTTCATTGAGGTCTGGTTGTTAAACATTTATCAGTACCTTACTGAATGCAGACATCTGTTAGTAGAATCACTGTGGTGGTCTGTGATGGTTGTGTAGTACCCAAGGCTGCTCCTCACATGTTGCTTTCCTGAATACTACCAAGATTAGGCTCAAAGTACATTGTGGGCACGGCTCAGCATCCATTCAAAGCCATAGCTCATGATCTGACTCCAAAAAGTTTAATTTTTTTTTGGTTCAAAGCAAAAGAAATTTAATTAACTAAAATAACAAATTGAGGGGCAAGAAAAGTTTCTCCCCCCATCCCAATAACACATTGGGTATCCTCTCCCACAGGTGGCTGCACTATGTGTATCAAACTATGTATATAGCCAGAGTATTAATACACTGGGGCAATTTAGATGTTCAAATGTACCAGAGCTTCTACTTCCTTTGGGAGGAGAAGTATCATTATGCTACTCTTTGTCCATCTAAAAAGATCATTACAACTATGCACTATGTTTGGTCAATTTGTTGGGATGTGATATCTCTTATCTATTGGGTTATTAGTATTTTTTCAGGAATTAAGAGAATTATTTCTATTAGAGTTGTTTCCTACTACCACTTGCTAGTCTTCAGTGTTTTTAGGGCCATCACTTGTTCTTTGCCTCCATCTTCTAGGAGTGCAGTAACTAGTAAGATTCTACCTGGCAAGAGTGAACTAAAGTTTTTGTTTATTTTCAGAGGGCTAAGAGACATTATATTCAGTGGCATAGACAACAGAAACTAGAAGAATGAGCTAGGCTAGTATTCTCCTGGTGCTGACTCAATGTAACTGGCCCATCTCAATGATCTGACTTGGGGTTAGAAAACTCCTTTTGAATTCCCATTAAATCTGTGGTTGTTGCTCTGCAACTCCTAAGCCCAATGAGTATCCATAGGATCTATATGTTGAGAGAGTGATGAAACTCCCATCAACTCCCATAATGCTTCTGGTGGACAAGCACACAAATCTGGGAGCAAGAACCAAGGGAGAGATGAAGCCAGCAAGGACTGTCAGCCTCTTCTTTTATTCTTGTGTTTATTATGTTATACCTGCAAGCAACAAAATTTCTGGTCTTTATTTAGCATTCCTGCCACCTACAAGCCTACTCTCCCTACAACTGTAATTTACAGACTTCTGCCTGAGGCACAATTATCTGAGCTTCCACCTTTAATAGAGAGTAAACAGAAATATAATTGGGAAACACATACCTCCTTAGTCCACATGCTAGTTTCCTGGGAATTCACATAATAGGAAAAATACTGAAGTGGGAGTCAGGAGGCTTAAGTCCTAAGTTTGGCTCTGCCACTAATTCCTTGTAGTCTCTGGGTAAATGCTTGCATCTCTCAGGGTCAGAGTTTCCTGATCTGTAATCCCTCCCCTACCTATCTCAGAAAAGTGTTAGGAGAATCAGATGAAATTAATATCTGAAGATGATCTGAGCAGATTACAACATTATGTAAATGGAGAAGTGGGTTCTCAATTATAAGATGAGTAAGGGTTACTTCCTGGATATGTCCACAGATCAAATGAGACTACCGTTGGAAACATCCAAAGGATATGTTTATGTTTATTGCCTAAACCATCCATTAGCTATTTCTGCATTGGCCAATCTTTCAATAATTTACAAGAGGATTTTAAAATTTAAATAAAAAGCAATACTTCAGGAATCAAACTGAGCTGTTTTTTTGAAAAGACTTTAATTTAGGTCACATTTCAGTAGAAAAATGATATTTGGGGTTTGGGCTTTTTTTTGTTTGATTGAAGCTAATTTTATGATTTGAACTCATTTAATTCCCATTTCTTAGGCTTAAGGGTTGATGGCAGGTCTTCAGAATTAGAGATCTAAAACCTAGTGATCTGGCTTAGATTTGTAGCCCATACAAGGGATATTCCTTGTATGGATTCCTGTTTTTTTTTTTTTTTTGCTGAGGCAATTGAGGTTAAGTGACTTGCCCAGGGTCACACAGCTAGGGCACGTTTAGTGTCTGAGATCAAATTTGAACTCAGGTCCTCCTGACTTCAGGGCTGGTGCTCTATCCACTGCGCCACCTAGCTGTCCTCCTTTGTATGGATTCCTAAGGATATTAACCTTTCTTGTCAATAGTGTGGGATTTTATAGGAGAATCAGCCCTATTTTTTTTGGGGGGGGGGGGAGAGTATGAGGAATGCTCTAATTCTATTTTCTTTACTATGCTATTTCATTAAATATCCTTGATTGAGACTAATTATATCTTCTGACTAGTAAAAATAAACACATTGGTAGGGGCTCATGAAGTATAGTGATGAATGAATAGGAACCTATAAAATACCTTGGTCTTGGACTAGTTTTTCTGGGGGTGGGCCCATGTGTGAGATGGAGTGGCTTAAGTACTATACAGAAATAATCATAATGCAAAATAAAAGCAAGTGCATAGGAGAAATACAAATAATATGCTAGACAATATCCTTGGAAGGAAAGATCATCTTTAACTTGCAAGGGGGTGGTGGTGGGAGGGTGGGAGACAAAGTGGGATAAAATAAAGCTTCATTTGAGCTAGACCTTGCAGGATGTATTAGTCTTTAATAGGTGCAGATGGAGCAAAGTCATTCTCTTTTCAACATCCTGACAAGTTGTCATCTAGTCTGTGATTAAACATCTTCAGTTGGTAGGGACACCGTTATGTCTTGAGGCAGCCCATTCTACTTTTGGACAGCTCTAATTTGTTAGGAAGTTCTTCCTTATGTTAAATTGAATCCTTCCCCTTGTGACTTCTGCCTCTCCCTAGGGCCACGCAGAATAAATCCCATTCCTCTTCCACACGACAATCCTTTAGATATTTGAAGAGTGATTATATCCCCCTAGTTCTTCTCTTCTCCAGGCTAAGTCGTCCCAGCTCCTTTGGATGGTTCTGAGTTCCCTCATCATGCTGGACATGTACCACCTGTCAAAATTCTTGCTAATATATGATCCTTGACTATGGTTGGGAAACATGACGATGAATGGTCAGACCAGCTTCGTCCCCATTGAAAGGGAGGTTCTTACTTGGGATCTAGCTCCTATTCTCATCTCATCTACTTGCTGCCTAGGATGTAACAAGCATTTCCATACTCCCCATCCACACTCCCTATCTTTAAAACCTTATTGGTTTTTGCTTCTGGGACAATTAGGACTGGGGTGAGGGGGAGACCTGGAAACTACAAGAATCCCGAGCAGGGGGAGTTTTCATTTGCTGGATGGAGTGGTGGGGGAGACTAAAAATACCAAGCAAATGACATATTTACGTTGTTCTTGTTAATATCATGGATAGAATGCTGGGAGTCGTTACCACTAAGCCTGTGATTAAACGATAATAACCACTTTCATGTTTATAAATTTTGTCCTTGATATCAGAGAAGAATATTTTTAGGTTAGAACTTGGAGCAAACAAATTCCAACCCAGAAGGTGCTGGTGTGGCTGGGAAATGAACTCTTTATTCATTCCCTGAATTCCTAACAGTCTAGTCAGGAAGGGAAGTCTTGAGGGAGTGAGACTCAGAGAGGTAAAGGCAGTTATCCAAGGTCACACAGCATACTGAAATTTTAACTGCTTTTCAGTAATTCACTCTGCAGTTCTAATATCTCTGGGGCTAGGAGGCAGGAAGATAGGGACAGCTTGGATTGTTCTCAGACAGGACCATGATAACAGGGAGATGATACCCATGACTTGCAAGTGAATTGGACTTAACTCCTTACTTAAGGGAGAGAGTGCTCTGCAAGGTCATCAGCTCCCTTCCTCCTCCAGAGCCATCTGTGTCCAGTGGACACATATAAATCAGGACGAATGGAGATGGCCCTGGATGCTGTAGAGAGAGCACTGGCCCTGGAGTCAGGAGGACTCAAGTCTGGCCTCAGATGCTTACTAGTTGTGGAACCTTTGACAAATTATGTAACTGTTTATCTCAGGCAGTATGAGTAGATCATAGTGGGAAAAGTGTGTGTGTGTATGTATACACATACACATGCATATATACATGCAATAAATGTATATACATACCTATATATGTGCATATACATATATACATATTTATACAATATACATATACAAACATACATGTAACATATATATATATATATTTATGTAAATATTTGATGGGGTAAGGGGATAAGGAGAGAAAGCTGGTTGAAAAATCCTACCTTTCAATATAGTGGGAAGAACATTGGATGTGGAGACAAAAGATCTGGATTTGAATCCTGACTGCCACTAACTACCCCACATGACTTTGGGTAAATAGCTTCTCCTCTCCAGGTCTCAGTTTCCTCATCTGTAAAATGATGAAATTGTATTTAAATGATCTTTAAGGTCTCTTCCAGCTCAAATATTCTATGTATGAATCCCATTCTGTTTGTGTTCCAAACACTCCTTTGAATACAAAAACTCCCTGGAGTTTGAAATGGACAATCAGACAGTGGGAACAGCTGCAACCCCATAACTTCAACTCTTGGCAACCGGATCCTGACAAAAAGTATTTCTTTTGCAGCAAATTATGCATTCATCTAGCTCATTGGAAACAAAATATGATTTGCAATTTAACTTCCTGTAATGAGTTTCAGCTATTATTCGGATTTCATAATGGCTGGTTTTGTTGGACCAGATTGGTGGGGCACATGGTTTACCAAACATTTTCGATGCAAGCCCAGGTTTTTCTTATTTTAAATAGCAACAGCTGCTAAGCATGATAATTATTGTATTTCATCAAAATAAACTCTCCAAGTTGATTCAGGAGGTATCTCGCGACTGCACTCCAGTGGACCAGAACGCTATGGACCAAGGTGGAAACTTTTCTGAGAAAGGGAAATTGGGTATTGTGTAGAGACCCAGGGGACCAGGTGGGATGAGAGAAGAAAAATCAAGACAAATCAGTGGAAGGAACACATCTCCTTTTTGGAAAAGAGTTTAATTTTTTTTCCTTTTTAAAAAAATAAGTAGGTCTTCCTTGTTTCCTTGAAATTTGGCCCTACAGTCCTTAGACAAAGCTGTCTGTCAACTAAGAGGGGGTACATATGCCATGGAGCTCCAGAAGCAGGTAGGTGACACAGTGGAGAGAGCTTAGGGCCTGAAGTCAGGAAGGAATGAGTTTAAATCAGGCCTAGGACTTTTTTTCCCCCTGAGGCAATTGGGGTTAAGGAACTTGCTCAGGGTCACACATCCAGGAAATGTTAAGTGTCTGAGGACAGATTTGAACTCAGGTTCTCCTGACTTCAGGGCTGGTGTGGTCTAGGATTCTTATCATCTGAGTGACTCTGGACAAGTCATTTCACTTCTGTTTGCCTCAGTTTCCTCATCTATTAAAAAGGATAATAATCACACCTCCCAGGATCAAACAACTTAATGGTGAAATGCTTGGCATAGTACCTGGAATATAATAAGTGCTATATAAATGTAAGCATTACTAGTTATTTGGTGTTAGAAGTTCTGAGTTCAAAATGAGCAATTTCTTGGAGCCTCAGTTTCCTTATCTGTAAAATGAAAAGGTTGTTTTTGATGATGTCTAATGGCCCTTCCAATTCTAGGTGATTCTATGAACCTGGCCATCCTTGACAGAACCATATTTTAGCTTGTTTGTTCTGCTGAGGAAGCTTTTGTCTTCCTCAGATTGCTTTGGAATCATAGGATTCAGAGTGGGAAAAGACCTTAGAGATAATCTATCCCAAACCCTTCCTTTCACATGAGGCCCTTAGAGGTTAAATGGTTTGTCTCCAGTAAGTTGCAGTGTTTAGATCTGACTCCAGGTCTTCTGTCTCCCAGTCAGACACAACAAGTTTCCTTTCTTGACTGGTCATCTTAGATATTTGCTTCCTTCTCTTTGTCCCCACTGGCCAATTCTAGTACAAGTACCCATTATCACCAGTCTGGATTTTCATAATAACTATCCTTCATGTTACGACTATACTATATGTCTTGTCAACATGCTTGATTGTAAGCTCCTTATACAGTCCCTGAGCTTCCTCAGTCTGGGACCCTGTCTTCCCAGGTCTGTCTGTTGACATCCTACTTGTTTTTTTAAACCTTGTCCAAGAAGCCTTTCTTGATTCCTGCCATTCTTCTCACCTCTTGATCAGAAATGACTCTTAAAAAGAACTACCCTTTTCCCTTGCACATCTCACATGTATTTTTTTTTAACTTCTCCAGTTTCCTTGTCTTGTACTGTTTTGTCTTGTCTTTGGCAACATAGTGGAGAGCGTACTGGCTTTAAAACTTGAAATACTTAAATTTGAATCCTGCCTCAGATGCTTAACTAGCTGTGTGACCCTAGGCAAATCTGGCAAATCTCTGAGGCTCATTAAGTCTCAGGTTCATTATCTGGAGAAAGGGAATAATAGTATTTGCCTCACAGGGTTGCTGTGAAAATCAAATAAGATAATATATGTGAAGTGTTTTGCCAACCTTCCAAATGCTAATGTGTTTGTTATTAATATCACCATCATCACCATCATCATCCATATTCCTTTGCTAACCCATGAATTCCTGGAGGGCAGAAATTGGGTCTTATCTAACATATATATTCTCCAGAGTCTGTCCTGGTATTCTTCTATGGCAAGGGAAAACTTAATAAACATAAACATTTGTTGAATTAGCAACAAGACTCAATCCAGCTTTGATAGTGGCCTTTTGAGGGGACTATTTTAAAAATGGCATCTGCTGTTGGCTTTGGTAGAATCAGATGCTCCAACTTTCAAAAGCTGGATATCCTGGCTGACTTGAGAAGAGGGAACTTACCATTTCTTTGGTATAGATTCTTAAGAATGGTGACCCTTAAATACTCTTTAGATGTCATGTCCTCAGCTAGCAGAGTTTCATTGCTGCTCGCCCCTTCCTCCCTCTTTCCCTTATCATCAGGCTAGCTGAGCCCTGCCAAGACAGAGGATTCAGTCCAAGTGGATCATTATTTTCTTTAGAGATTATATTCATTCATAGGATCCAGAGTGGGACTTTTTACCCCATGACCACATGTTTTTCTGTCCCTGCAGACAAACATAATCCAGTGGATTCCTTGCCCCTAAATCTCTGCCATATTGTTCTTTTCTAATTCACCTTCTCCCACTAAAATTTTTTCTTAAAATTCAAGGACTATCCAGAATAAAACACATTTCTTAGTCTGACATCCAAGGTCTTTCACAATCTGGTGCCAACCTCCCTTGTATCCTTATCTTACATATATTTCCTCTATGTATCTTATTCTAGCCAAACCAAATTACTTGTCATTGGCTAATATCATTTTACTTGTTTATATTTTTTTTTGTCTTTGCACACATTGTCCACTAATTTATCTCTAACCTTCAAGACTCTTCTCAAGGTCCTATATCCTTTTATGGAGCCTTCTCTGATAATCTTGGCTCTAAGTTATCTCTTTTCCCTTTAATTTCTCATACTCCTCTATACAGCTCTCTCCTGTATACTTAGCACATTTTTATTATGGTTATTCGTAATGTACTTGTATCACATTTGTATTAGAGTTATCTGTCATGCTTCTCTATTAGATTGCACCTTGAGGGCAGGGATGGTGTCATTTTTCATTTTTGTTTTCCTAGCACCTGGCCCTGGGCCTCGTACATCATAGGAACTTTGTAAATGTTCATTGAATTAACTTGCAGAAAAGACAAGTTTCACTGGGGCCAAACCTTATCAGGTATAAAGCAAAGATGTCAAACATATGGCCCACAATACTCCTGAGTACAGCTGAGCCAGGTTAAAATGTAATTTGGAAATATTAAACAAAATAAATAAAAATACAATAAAACATGAATAATATTATATTTTAAAGCTAAGTCAATATATAGCCTTTAGAGATCCTCATGGACAGATTAGTGGCCCTGTTTCTATTTAAATCTGATACCACCTGTATAGGACAATAGTCTCCAAGTAAGACCTGTCCATGCTGGAGAACCATGGCATGACTCCAAACTGGCTGTGCCATGATCCCAAAAGGTGTTTATCAACCTACTTGGAAAAGAGGTCAAAACTTCTATGAAATAGCTTGATTTATTTCAAACACAACCTCCCTTACTCATCACTCATTGTCTCCTAATACTCTACTATTTTTTCTTTTTCTTACTATAATTGTGTCATTCCTATCCAACTCTCTTTGTGACCTCATTTGGGTTTTTTTGGGGGGAGGCAAAGATACTGGAGTATTTTGTCATTTCCTTTGTAACTCATTTGACAGATGAGGAAACTGAAGCAAACAGGGTTAAGTGACTTGCTGAGAGTCACACAGCCGGAAAATGTCTGAGAGAAAATTTGAATTCAGGAAAATGAATCTTCCTGACTCCAGGATTTATTACTCTATCCACTGTGCCACCTTGCTATCCCTTCCTCCTGTTATGTAAGTGAGTTTCTTACGCAGGTTGTTGGTTCCTCTTGGGACCTCTTGGGATAATATTTCTTTCTTTCTTTATTCATTCATTCATTCATTCATTTATTTATTTTTATTAAAGTTTTTTATTTGCAAAATATATGCATGGGCAATTTTTCATCATTGATCCTTGCAAAGCTTTCTGTTACAAATTTTTCCCTCCTTCCCCCCACCCCCTCCCCTAGATGGCAGGAAGGGACAATAGTATTATAATTGAGAAAATCCCTGCCTTCCTTTTTCTTCCCACCTCCATACTGTATCTATAAATCACCTTATGCCTATGACAGGCACCTCTTAGAGTGTGGATTCTGTACTTTGAGGCAGTGACCAGTGAGTGAGTGGTCAACATGCCTTTTTTCTACCTTGTTTTAAATTGGATAAAATAAGCTATACAGAGCAGTTCATATAACTTAAAAGAATGTATATATATTACATATGTATATGTAATATATATATATATGCATTTGGGACCATATACTCAAAAATTTGTTTTTACTGATGGGGTGAACAACAGAAAAGTTTTGAGGCTATTATTCCAAAACACAAGGAGACATAGATTTTCAAAGCAGAGTATTAAGGAACAGAATTCTGAAGCTACTCAAGGTTAAAGCAGTTAGTTACCTTGCTAAAAACTCACATATTCAATTTGTACAATAATCATGTTTCAAGTACTTGGCCCTGATTATACCAAGGAAAGACCACCAGCATCAGTTATCTCTGCTCAGTTCAAGGGTGCTGCTTACTAATGGTAGTTATCTCTACCTGTTGTTGCTTCCAGAGCTGTATATAGGGATTCTTACATTTAGGACAAGTTCATTTGAGGGTGGAGCAAGCAGAAGTATAGAGGAGTTTGGCCAGGGCTATAGCAATCATGGGGGGAAAGTGTGGCTCATTCCACTTAAGATCTGTCCTGGGCTGTAATGGAGATTAGAGAAGAAAGCAAATCCTGGAAAAGGAAAGCTAGGAAATAGAGAAGTTTGAGATTAATCTAGGGAAAGCAGTCACTATGAGGAGGAAGTATCTGTCTTCTCTGCCCATCACTGGTATCATGCTCTTGGGTCAGAAATGAATTTCTACATTCATCAGTACTAATTATGGTTCCAATTGGTTTCCAGTGAAGTTCAGAATGCAATAGTGGTTTCTGCCTAAGTCTGCACTCTAAAGCCTGGAGTCAGAGGCATCCAGAAGCACACAGACCTGGCCCAGAGCAAGTAGGCAGTGCTGACTGTGCAAAGCAAAAAAAAAGGAATTTGAATGTCAGCATCTCCTCCACATTTGGTCTGGGAGCATCAATTAGCACTGGCAAAATGGTTCTCAAATTTGCATCTGGTTTGGGGTTTGGGTCAGAGCCACATCTCAAGCCTGCTTTAACAATAATTATACCCCACATTTGTTGAGTACTTTTAACTTGATCTCATTTAGTCTTCACAGAAACCCTGTGAGGTAAGCAGGGGTTATTATCACCATATTACAAATGAGGAAAATGCTGCCCAGAGAAGCTGAAATGATCTACCCACAGCTAAACATCTAATTAATGTGAGAGCTAAGCAAGAACCCAGGTCTCACACTGAAACAAGGATCCTTTTGGGGAATTAAAAGAATGTGGCCATAGAATCATACACACATATCCCCACAACGCAGACCAATCAATCAGTCAAACAAAAAAGTATTTATTAAGTGCATACTCTATGTCAAGCACTGTGCTAGGGATGGGAGATACAAAGTTAAAAATGAAACTCTTTCCATTCAAGAGTCTTGCATTCTAGCTATGGGATACAGTGGCAAGAGTCCTGGGTCTGGAGTCATACAGACCTGAATTCAAATCTAGCCTCATAAATGTATTAGCTGTGTGACCCTGAGCAAGTCATTTAACATCTGTCTGTTTCAGTTTTTTCAACGGGAAAATAGGAATAATAATAGCATCTGTTTCCCCAGGTTGTTGTGAGGATAAAAAGAAATATTTGTAAAGGCTTTAGCACAATTCCTGGCACCTGGTAGGTAATACATGTTTATTTCCTTCTT
This sequence comes from Myrmecobius fasciatus, assembly GCA_023553655.1. NCBI lineage: Eukaryota > Metazoa > Chordata > Mammalia > Dasyuromorphia > Myrmecobiidae > Myrmecobius > Myrmecobius fasciatus. The sequence continues at coordinate 79,716 of JAJPUD010005004.1, read as the reverse complement.
TCCAATTTGGGGATATAACACATAATAATATTCAAAATAAATATAAAGAGATCCACAGATATGTAAGGGGAGAAATGATAGTGACTATTCTAGAAATGAAAGGACTAGAGCTTAAAGTAAGTTTGGGAGATCACATGCGTTAAGTATAGGATAAGTAAGAGATCATTTAGCTGCTCTTGATGAATTCATCAACCTGAGCCAGGTGAACTATATTCTTGTTTTTTGTTTTTGTTTTTTTGCTGAGACAATTGGGATTAAGTGACTTGCCCAAGGTCACAGAGCTAGGACGTGTTGTGTCTGAGGCTAGATTTGAATTCAGGTCCTTCTGACTTCAGGGCTGGTCCTCCATCCACTGCACCAATTAGCTGCCCCTATATTCTTGGATTTTGAAAGAATGGCAGGTGTGATTCCTGAGTCACTTGTATTAAATAGTTTTTATTTTATTTTTTATTAAAGCTTTTTATTTATAAAACATGGGTAATTTTTCAACATTGCAAAACTTTTTGTTCGAAATTTTTCCCTCCTTCCCTCCATCCCCCTCCCCTAGATGGCAGGTAGTCCAATACATGTAAAATATGTTAAAATATGTGATAAATTCAATATATGTAATACAGTTATTGGATCAATTTTAGAGGGGAAAAAGAGGTACTTTTGGGTTAGAAAAGAGTACCCCCAATCTTAAAAAAGAGAAAAGAATGGAAATTATTGAACTTGGTTTTAATTCCCCAGAAAATTCTAGAATGTATTGCTAATGAATCATCTATCAAAGGAAGAGGTGATCACAAAAAATAAGCATGATCTTCAAGAATAGGTCACTCTAGATTAACCTTATTTACCTTTTTTGGGACAAAATTATTAAACTGATTGATCAAGGGAATGCTAAAGTTGCAGTTAACCAAATGTTTAGCAAAGTGCTTGATAAAGTATCTTATTTTATTCTCTTGGAAAAGATGAAATGTGAGCTAGATGATAGTATAATTAGATGAACTCAGAACTGGGTGAATGTCAGGACTCAAAGAGAAGTCATAAATAGTTTGAAATCAGCCTGGCAGGAGCTTATTGGACTGCCTGCCCCAGGAACCTGCCTTGAACATTTTCATCTCTGACTTACTTAAAGGCATAGACAAGAGGCTTGTTAAATTTGCAGATGACACAAAGCTATAAAGGAGAGCTGATAAACTGGATGACAGATTCGAATCCCCAAAGATCTTGATAGGTTAGAACTTTGTGCTGAATTTAATAATATGACATTGAAGAGAGATAAATATAAAGTCTTATTCTCATCACACCTAACCTCTTCCTTCTGCTTTTATAGTTGTAACTCCAGTTCAGACCCCATCCCCACTTGCATGATTGCAATACCCTTCTAATTGGCTTTCCCATCTCTAATTCATCATCCCTCAGAGCTGCCAAAGAAATATTGTCAAAGTACAGTTCTGACCATGCCATTCCTCTCCTCAAAAAACTCTAGTGGTTCCATCTTGCTTCTAGGATAAGAGACAAAAGCCTTTTTTTGGCCTTTGAAACCATCTGCCTTCCCAGACTTATTTTACAATTACTTTCCTTCAGATATCCTATATATTTCAATAAAACTGATTCACTATTTTTATAGTTTCCTATGTATGATATTGGGGCAGCTAGGTAGTGTAGTGGAAAGAGCACTGGTCTGGAGTCAGGACGACTTGAATTCAAATACAGTCTTAGACACTTTTTTTTTTTTTTTTTGCTGAGGCAATTAGGGTTAAGTGACTTGCCCAGGGTCGCACAGCTAGGGAATGTTAAGTGTCTGAGACCAGATTTGAACTCAGATCCTCCTGACTTCAGGGCTGGTGTCTATCCACTGCGCCACCTAGCTGCCTCAGTCTCAGACACTTTCTAGCTGTGTGTCCCTGGGTAAGTCACTAAACCTGTTTGCCTCAGTTGCCTCATCTGTAAATTGAGCTGGAGAAGGAAATGGCAAACCTCTCCAGTATCTTTTGCCAAGAAAATTGGTAACAATTGAGACAACTTAACAACAACAAAAATACATGGTATTCCATCTCCTGATCTGTCCATCATATTTGGAACATAACTCCTTCATCACTTTTGCCTCATGAGATTCCTACAGTACTTCAAGTGCTCAAAGGGCTCAACTGCTACTTCCTATGAGAAACTCTCTGATTCCCAGATCCCGAGGTTATATACGTTTTTGCGCATACATTTTTTCCATAACATTTCACCAAAAATCTTAGTGCTCCTTTATTATTATTTTTTATTCTTAGTGTTTCTTAAAGCTAGTCTTAAAATATTCCAGTTTTAGCTAGTCTTAAAACAGAACTAAAACTTTTGGGGATATCATAAAAATAAATAAAAATAAAAAAACTATTTTAGGACAGTACTTATTCATGCTTTGTTTTTGTATTTGTGTTTTGAAATGCATAGTATAATGTATGGCATATGGTAGGCACTTAATAAATACTTTTATTTTTAAAAAATCAGCATTGCAAATATAATATGCATGGTTAGACTAATTTTTATTTAAAAAGGTTTGAGTTTTTAATGAGCTGCTAGTTTCATGTGACCTGACAATAGGGTAATAAGGCAGACAGAAAAGTTTTGTCTGCCTGAAGAAGGCAGATGTTTCTGGAATAAGGAGATAATAGTCCTTCTGTCCTCTGCCCTAGTCAGACCTCTTGGGGAGTACTATGATCAGCTCTAGGCATTGTATTTTAGAAAGGACATTGGTAGATTAGAAAACTTCTGGAGAAAGGCAACCAAAATATATTGGGGGAAGGAATTAGGGATATTTAGTTTGGGGAAAAAGGGACTAAAAGGGAGACATGATTATTGCCATCTAGGACTTGTTTGGGTTGACTAGAGAACTAAACTAGGAATTGTGGGTGAAAGGTGGAAAGGGCAAATTTAGGCTCAATGTTAGAAAAATGGAGTTACAAAACTTGATTTCCAGCTCTGTCCTTACCACTTACAACCTGTATAATCTCAGGCATATCATTAAATGTTTCTCTTCCTTGATTTTCTCTTCAGGAGAATGAAAAGATTGGATTAGCTTATTTCTACAGTTCATTTCAGCTCTAGACCTAAGATCCTCTGGTTATAGGATCTTAATCATAGCTAGGTGGCTCAGAACACTGTCAGGAATACCTGAGTTCCAATTTGGCTTCAGATACTTACCAGCTGTATGACTCTAGAAAAATCACTTAACTTTTGTTTACTTGAATCCACTGGAGAAGAAAATGACAGGCCATTCTGGTATCTTTAATTAATTAATTAATTAATTAAATACACCCCCCCCCCAATTACATTCAAAAAACAAAAAAAAATTTACATTTGTTTTAAAAATTTTTGAGTTCTAGGTTCACTCCCTTATGCCCATATCTTTGCTACAAAAATCCCATGGACAACATTAGTATGATATGATCCACTGGGTCATGAAGAATTAGACAAAGCTGGATTACTAAACAATAAATCAGAACTATCTGAAAGGGTAAGTAGTGAATTTCCTTTCACTACAGGTCACCAAAGTCATGTGCTGCAAGGAGGATACTTATTCAGATATAGGTTAGTTAGAAATGATCACGTCTAATTTCTAGATTAATAGTCCTTTCTAACTTTGAGATTCCATGATTCTGTAAAGATTGATTGAAGATGAGAGAAAAGGTTCTGGAAGACTCAGAGGTAACACCAAAGTTTTAAATACAAGACACTAGGGAATGGTAGTTTTACTGATAGAAAAAAGAATTCAGAAGGGAGAAGAGGACAAAAGAAAATAAGTTCTCCTCTGGCCCTATTGAGTTTGACGTACCAATGGATGGATTATCCAGAATGTATTCTATAGGCCCAGAGCTAGGAAATGTCAAATCAAATTTATTTATTTTTTTGGACTGCATTTGAATAAAAAGCACTTTTTGAACTACTTTTAAAAGGAAGGCATTATGCAAAAATAAAATATTCCCTGTCTTGGAGGAGCTTACATTCTATTAGAGGGAGAGAATCTGTACATTGTCTAAATAGAAAAATTGATGCAACAAATATAAATAGTCATTCAAGTAATTTTAAGAGAGCGAGTGCATTATGCTTTAAAGGAAGGTAAAAAGTGTAAGAAGCAGAAGTGGGGTGCATTCTAAATATGCAATTTACCATGTGCAAAGACATGGAGGTGGGAAATAATGTTACATATAGTAAACAGCTGGTAGGCCAGTTTGAAGGGGAAAAAAAGAATGTATATGACAAGGAGCGATATGAAATAAAACTGGGAAGGAAGATGAGAGACAGATCATAGAAGACCTTTAATGCCATACTAAAGATTTTCTTTTTGATGTTGGAAGCAGTAAGAAACCATTGAAGATTTTTGAGTAGGATCATAACATCGTCAGATCTGAGTTTTGGGAATGTGATTTTGGCACCTGTTTAGATGAACTATTGGGGAGAGGGAGGGACTGGAATCTGTAATCTTTCTATTTCAGTGAAATCTGAAGGGTAGCATGAGGAAAAAACCTCACAGGATTTGATAATAAGATAAAAGTTGGGTTGAGGAATGAAGAGGGGAGAGAAATGAGAAATTGACTCTAATGATATAATTTGAATCTCAGCACTGGAACAAATATGTCTTGCACTTTCTGAAGCAGCAACTAGTAAAGCCAGCTCTCTGGGAGGCTAGAGAGTTATCCACAGGGGAGGAATACCTGGGTAATATTCAGTTCCAAGGTATGAGAGGCTCAAATCAGCCTGCTCTTACTGAGAGGTTAGATGTTTATCCCTGGACCATGCTCTGCCATCTGTAATCTTTCAACATCTTAATTTGAAAAAAGTCACCTTTGTTAAGGGATCATTAAGGGTGAGATGGCAAGGGTTATTTGTCTAGTCCTCCAGCTGGTCTGTGACTATCTTCCCTATCTAATCTCAAGATGTTCATCCTGATGTGTTTCCTTTCAAGTGATCAGAGAAGGAATTTCCAGCCCTTACGGCAAACCTTGGGCTTCCTGTCTGCCTTTATTTGGGGATTTCTAAAAAGGGAGCAAGTGCTGCAGTCTCTGGGCACACATTCAAAAAAATCCAACACATAAGAAGAAATTTGCCAAAGCCCGCATCAAATCTCTCCTGCTGTGAGTTCCTCTACTCGGTCTCCCCCTCAGCCCCATTGGGCAAGACTCCCAGATCATGAAGAAATCCTCCACAATAGCATTAAGATCTATACTTTGCCAGGTCAGTGTAGTTCAAGCAGTTCATTGGGGCTTGGTATGGTCAAGTCTAACACCTTTCCATGAAGATGGACAGCTGCATCACTGCCAAATCAGCCCAAGAGGAATGATACTATCATTGTTCTTTATACACAGTGCTTCATTTTGATGCCTTTGCATGAGCCAGAATACATTAATCCATAGTTTCTTTGAAAATTGAGTTCAAATACCACTTTCTACAAGAAGCTTTCCCTGATTCCTCCCAGTTATTTTCTTCCTTCCCAAATTATTTTTTTATTCATTTTGGATACCTTTTGGATACCTAAGTAGATACTGTCTCCTCCAGCTAGATGGCAAGTTTCTTGAAGATAAAGATCTTTGTTTCACTTATGAATTTGTATATTAAGTGCCTAACCTAGTGCCTGGCAGGTAGGAAGAATAATAGAGGCTAATATGGTAATAATAATAATAGAATTAATAGAGGATAGCTGGTTGATTGTTTATTGATAGGTGGAATTATCCCCCAGTAGTATTGATTTAATGACAATGAAGTAATCTATCAACAAATGATCAATTACCAAAAACACCTATAAAGAGCCTCCTATGTGATAGTCACTGCTTGAAAGAAACAAAGACAATTGAAAGAGTACTTGATCTCAAGAAGTTTGCTATTTAGTTGAGAGAAACATGGGAATGGGAATTTCCTCACCAAAAAGTCCTCCCTACTTTGACAAAACTGCTGGTCCAGTTCATATCCCTATTAATTCAAAAAGCCCTTATTGAATATCTATTGTCTTAGTAGCATAGTGTGAGACACTAGAAGATTGAGAGGGACAGGGGTGGAGAGAAGAGGATAGAAATGTTAGAAAAGACCAATGAATCAATTATAGTATTTGAACCATTTCAAATGTGGTGCTAATAAGGTCACTGCCATGTGACTATCCCTCTGGAGGGCTATGATTAGCTTTGCTCTGTTTTATACATACACACTGACCCCTAATTCTGGCTCCACAGCCTTTTGCCAATGTGGGCTGTTTCATTACAAAGTATACTGGGAAAAATTTGTAGATGGCATTGCAGATCATTCCCACTGCTGGAATCCATCTATTAGCTTGTTTTTTCTTCCCCTTTAGCTTAGAAAGGGGCTCTTAACCAACTTTTTTTTGATGTGCATAATGGACTGCTTTGATAGTCTGCTGAAACCTTTGTACTTATTCTCAGAATATTTTGTTTTTAGATAATTGAAGGAAATACTAAATTTCACTTAGAAATTATTGAAAACAAAAATGTGATTTTTCCCCCATCTGCATTCATAGATCCTCTTGCTTAGAGGCAGAGCCAAATATAGTAAATAATAGTAGTTATAACTAATGATATTTGTAAGGCTATAAAATATATATTTATAAGTCTATAAAGTGTTTTGTATACATTATAGGTGGCCAATCCCTACCTGTTAGAACTATGCAATGATGGGATGGACTAACAAGAGGCATGGATTTACCAATACTGGAGGTATTTAAGGACCTGTTTGCTATTTATCAGGGACATTTGAGGGAAGTTGATATTCCCTGGCAAAAGTTTTAAGTCTCATCATGGTGTGTAGATAATTTTGTGTTTGCAAAAGTGTGTGCCAACAGAGTTCAGAACTGCTCATGATAGAAAAGCTCTGATTGTGGTTCCTGTGAAAGACTGTGCATTGTCCTGACATCAGTCTATAGAAAAGGCCATTACCAGTAGATTATCTGTGACAGCTCATGAAATTCATAAAATTACAAATAAAATTACATATCTCCCTCTGCTGCTTCAATATTGGTGATAGAGTGGTTTAAAAAAGAGGTAGAGAAACAAAGAATCAAGGACTTTAGATTATTTATTAATATTGATTTAATTGTTGTAACTAAATGTCAGATGTTTGCCCAATCACCAACAAGCTATCATATTACCGGAGAAACGGAATCATATCAAAACTGACTTTCACTGTGAATCTAGTTAGAAAAACATTTCAATTCAAGAGAAGGATAATTCTTGGTTTTCTTTCAAGAGGCAAATTAAAGATTTAGCTGGGTTGTATATTCAAAGGCCACAAGAAACATAATTTCATGAATCACTTGGTCATCTTACCTTTCAGTATTCTTATTGAGGTTAAACAAAAAGACTGATATGAAGATAAGTGCATCTTATTCAACATCTGCTGCAAAGGATGAAGAAGTGAAGACATATGAAGAACTTCATAAAAGCCTCCAAATTAAATTAATGTATGCTTTAACATTTAGTGACTTCAATGCAAAGTGGGCAAAAGGAAAAAAAGGGAAATATGCTGAAACATGATGAAAAGCATGTTTATATAGTACTTCATCTTCTACAAAGGATTTTACACACATTATGATTGACTGATTGGTAGTTACAAGGAACAACTTTTCAACAATTAGAGCTCTACAACAATGGAATGAACTGATCTGAGAAATCATTTAGCCAGTTAGTAAACATTAAGTTTATGCCCAATACTGTGCTAAGCATCAGGAATATAAATATGAAATAGTTCAGTCCTTGCCTTGAAGAAATTATAATTTAATGATGGGGGCAAGGTGGACAATATACAAAAGGAAGTTGAAAAATGAGGAAGGGAGAAAGGGAAAAAAAGCAAGAGGGTCATGATTACATCCATAGTTAAATGAAGAGATGGTTAGCTTTGGTGTCCTTTTTAAATAGAAGTTTTGAGAGAAGCTGTCTGCTCCACTTTCCACCCAGAAGAGTGTAAGAAACAGAGGGTAGTGAAAAAAGTGTGAGTACTAAGGCTAATATGATCTTGTAGGATGATGAGGTTCATGTGGACATAATGAAGTTCAAAGGAGTACAGCCAGTCAGAAATGAAGAAATCGAAGGATTGCCACCTAAAAAGAAATCTCATGTTTTTATCTATCATGAAAATTTTCTTCAAGAAGAGTGTCAGGGGGTACTAGGGCATGGAAGGTTTTTGCAAATGACATGACAATAAATAAAACCCACCATATTTTGTTAGGAAAGCACAAATCACCAATGGAGAGTCAATTTTAAATTAAATCCTTATATGCAGAGAGACAGAACAGTATAGTACAAAGAGAGCTAGACTTGGGAGTAAGGCAAAACACAAGTGCAAATCCTGCTTCCTAGATTACCTGTTGTATAGGCCAGTTGTCTACCTTCTCTAAGCCTTAGATTTTTCTCATCTGGGAAGTAAGGCTAGTGACATTACTTTGATCATAAATCATGTTTGTAAAATGATAAATCAATGCCAGTTATTATTATTAGGTAGCATGGTTTAATAAAAAGACCTGAGGCAGAGACCTGGCTTATATCCTGGCTCTAAATCCTATGATTTAGGGAAAGTCATTTTACCTCTGTAAAATTAATATGATAAATACAAAATTAATGTGATAAACTTATAAAAGAAGAGAAAAGTACTAGGAAAGGGCCACATAAGACATAGAAATTTGGAGTTGGAAAAGAATTCAAGGTCCTAATGAAATTATTATTGTGACATAAGGCCATAAAATTCTCAGAGCATAGATAAAATAAATACTAAATTAGGAGAAAAATAAAAGGCTATGGCATATGGTTTAAATAGCTTGCTAAATGTGGAAAAGGAATATAGGAGCAGACAGTGACATAGAATTTAATCATTTTCTACTAAATTTTAAGCTGTACAAAACAATTGCCACAATAAGGAGACCAAAAGAACCTAGAAATGACTTTATGGCTGTGAATGATGGAAGTACTATAGTTTTTGAAGAGTCTCAAGTGTAACGGCAAGAAAGTAGTATATGGTGGGTGTAAGTCAATTAATGCATATGGATATTGACAATGTGTCAAAGGAAAACAGATAAGAGATGTATAAATGTAAAAAGAGGCAGACCATTTAGTTACAAAAATGAAGGCTAATAAATGAATAACCTCTATGATGTACTGGTACCCATGTAGTATTAAGAGACCTAGAGGAAGGCTCTGAGCATGATAAGTGAATTGGATATGAAAGACAATGTAGTAGATATTATATAGCATTTTAAGGAAATATTTACTTATTAGATTTCTAATTTTCTAATATTTCTAAAATATATTTATTTTCTAATATTTCTAATATTTATTTTACTTTTTCCAATTACTTAGGAAAACAATTTTTAATATTCATTTAAAAAATTTTTGAGTTTCAAATTTTCTCCTTCCTTTCTTTTCCTCCCCTCCTTCTCTCTGATATGGCAAGCAATTTGATATAGGTTTTACATGTGTGGTCATGCAAAACACATTTCCATATTAATTATATTGTGAAAGAAAACACAACCCCCCCACAAAAATAAAGCAAAAAATTGTATGCTTTTATCTATGCTCAGACTCTATCAGTTCTTTCTCTGGAAGTGGATAACATTTTTTACCCTAAGTTTAAGGAGAGATTTATAAAGCATTTTGTATACATTTTCTTATTTTATCATTATAATGAACTATGAAATTTTATTCCTAATGTAAATAAGGAAACAGGTTTAAAAAGGTAGAATTATCTGTGCTCATGGTAACCCAGCTGTGTCAGAGGCAAGAATTTATTCTCTGGTTCCAAATTTTGCACTCTGGCCGCTATGCCTTCTTCTGTTTCAGTAAGAATCCTGTCTCTGACACTTGCTACCTATATGACTTTGAACTAATCTCCCCTCACTAGATTCAGTTTCTTTATCTGAATTAGATGATTTCTAAGGATGCTGAATTAGATGCTGAATTAGATGATTTCTAAGGATCTTTCTACCTCTAAATCCCATGATCCCAGTAGAATTTAATTTAATAATAAAAGTATTAATCACCTAATTGGGGCAGATCTCTAAGCTATATATGCAAACATATTAGTGATTCCTCCCCTCATTTAAGGTATGAACTAGTGTTCAAGCATGTTAGTAAACTGATATACAAATTAGTGAGGAATATATAATACACACACAGACACACACACACGTACATCCTAGATGGTTAGCACAGTGGATGGAATTCTTGGTCTGAAGTAAAAAAAAAATCCCTGGATTCAAATCCAGGTAAGATGTGTCCTAACTGTGTGACTCTGGGTAAGTCAGTTAACTACTGCTTAACATCTCACTTTCCTTATTTGTAAAATGGGTACAAAAGCATTTGCCTCCTAGGATTCCTGTGAAGATTAAATGAGATCTTTTTAAAGTTCTTTGAAGCCTTAAAATGCTACATAAATTCTGGCTATGATTATATAATTTTTATATATAGATGTTACTATAAATCAGAATAGAATATAAATGCATGTAAGAAGTGCAAACAAAGTGCCTCTGGAGGTCTGAGGAAACAAAGATCATTTAATGCTTGTTAGGAGAAGGATGAAGAAAGGAAGGCTTCCTGGAAGAAGTGGCCTTTGAGGGATGCTTTGAAGAACTGGTAGGAATTCAATATTAAGAAAATAAGGTTGATGAGTGACAGTTCAATGACAGGAAACAGTATGAACAGAGACACAAGAAGAGAAAAGATACAGATTGTGCAAAGGAGAGAGTAAGAATTCTAGTTATATGCAAACTAGAGTATAAGAAAGGGAAATGGGGTAAAAACAAACCAAACAACAAAAATAATTAGATTCAGAGTTAGAGGACTTTTGCTTACAACTCAGATCTGCCACTTCTGTGCAATTTTGGGCATCATTTAACCTCTCTGGGACTCAGTTACCTCATCTGTAAAACAAATGAGTTGGACTAGATAGCCTCTCAGGTTCTGTCTAGCCACAAATTGATGATCTATAGAGAAATGGCGTGGAACAAGGTCAGGAAGGACAGGTTAGAAGACCTGATGCGGCAGGGAGGGGGAGGGTGGGAGGGTGGGGAGTGAGGGATGTGGGTTGGGAGGAAGGTCTTTTTTTGTGTTAAGACAATAATAGAGAAAACTTGAAAGATTTTAGGCAGATGAGTGACGCTTTGAAGGAAGAGTGGAGTTTCTGCCCTGTAGACACAGGATAAAGGTGTGCTGGTGTTGGAAATACCAGGAATGATCCTGGGGAAAAGCCTCTTGAACAAGAATGGGAATACAGATCCTTGCCTCCCTTGCTAGGTAGGGTGTGATTGTGCTTTGAATGCAGCAAAGGATTCATGAAATCCAGCAGGCAGGCAAAGTTTTTCTGCACTCTCCTCTCTCTCTAAGTGTCTGGGGAGCTGAGCTCAGAGTCTCCAAGGACACGCCTGCTTCTCTGGGCCCCCGTGGTTGCTATGGTGAGGACTGATTTCTTTTTTTAAATCTAACAGCCAAATTAAGGATGATTTCACCCTGCTTGGAAGCTCTGGGCTTTGTCTTGGAGGGTAAGGACCTGATTCATTCCCGGCCAGGGCTCTCAATCTCTTAGGCGCTCAATGTCTTTCTCAGGTCAGGGGGTCAGGGAGGGCATTTGCCCTGCATCCCTCAGGGATGCCCATCCTGGTCCATCTCCTCTAAACTGTTCACTGCCTTCCTAGCTCTTAAAACTTTGGCTCTATGCAGCTTGAAATTAGCATAAAGTCGAAAAGGAATTCTCATGGAGAACCCTTTCGAAGCAGCAAGTGGGAGGGACTTCAGCAGAAAAGAGAATGTTTCAGGGAAGAAAGTGTGTGTCTGAACCCATTACAGGCCCCAGGAGACCATAGTCAACCTCTGTCTTGAGGGTACTCTATAGAACAGCTTCTCCTCCTCTCTCCTCTTGCTTTCCCTTCCCCTCATGCATACATAAATAATTTCCTAAGTTTTCAAACCAAGGGGGACATTAAGAAAACTGTAACTTTTCTAAGGTCAGGTAGCAAATAGCAGACTCAGAATTTGAAAGCAAATCTTTGGGTTCCAAATCCAGGCTACTTTCTACTACCCAGCTCACTGGAGGTCAGGCTCCTGGGTACAGCTAATATACATACAACTCCTGACAGCAGACACTGTTGTTGGCACTTTACCAAGAGGAATAAAACTTTAATTTGGTCCCTTTGATTTGAGGCATGACAATCAAAGTGGGTTGCAAGCAAGGTGCTGTGCAGTCTTGGACCAATAATTCCTTATATTTGGACTTCAGTTTCTTACTCTGTAAAATGAGGCAACTGCAATAATTAGTCTCTAAGGTCCCTTTCAACTCTTGCAGGCTGTGATTCTATGAATTTCCTGTCGTATATGGCCTTCCCAGGTAGTCTAAAGATAGAACGTCTGCCTCTCTGCAGTCTATGTAAATGAAAGTGTTTGTAGATGCTAACAGGTAATATGGGAGAAGGGAAGAGTGCTTAGATTGGCTAATGGAGCAGCAATAATGGGTAGAAAGTTTGAGACTGTAGCTTCCAAGAGGAATGAATAATAATAGGCTCAAGATTTAGAACTGAGAAAGGCTCCAGAGAAGTATCTGGTCCATTTTACAAATGAGAAAATAGAGAACCCAAAAGGTCAAGTGACTTGGCTAGCATTACCCAGATAGGATCAGAGGTAGGATTAAAATTGAGGTTCTCTAATTCTAAAGTCATGCATGAGTTGGGCTAGAAAAAGTCTGAGGTCCCTTCCAGTTTTGAAATCTGGTGGTTTTTTCCTGTGGACTTTAATTGTATCTCATATACCAATTGTGTTCCATATTGTATTATTGGTATGTATTGAATCTGGTATTCTTGTGTAATCTTCATGAAGGCAGAAACAGAATGGAAATCAATGGAATAATTGAATGAACAAGTGACTGGTCTAAGATGACACTGTCTATAGAATAGGGATAATAATACCATCTGTCTCCCAGAGGTTTTATGTAGATCAAATGAGATAATATTTGCAAACCTCTAAGTGCTATACGAATGCTAGCAATTAAGTGAGGTGAATAGAAGCAAGAGAACATTGTACACAAGAAGATTATGTGATAACCAACTATGATGGATTTCGCTTTTTTCATTAATGAGGTAATTCAAGGCAATTCCAATAGACTTGTGATGGAAAGAGCCATCTGCATCGAGAGAGAACTATGGAGACCGAAAACAGTATAGTTTTTTCATCTTTTCGTTGTTGTTTGCTTGTTTTTTCTTTTCTTCTTTTTTCCCTGTTTGATCTGATTTTTTTTGCACAGCATGATAAATGTAGAAATATGTTTAGAAGAATTTCACATATTTAATCCTGAATTACTTGCTGTCCTGGGGAGGAAGAAGGTGGGAAGATGGGGAGGGAAGGAGAAAAATTTGGAACACAAGGTTTTGCAAGGATGAATGTTGAAAACTATCTTTGCATGTATTTTGAAAAATAGAAAATTATTATTATTTTAAAAAGAATGTTAGCAATTATTATTAGAATTGTAGTAGTAGTAATATTAGCAGTAGTAGACACCACCATATCCTGTGTACATTCCATTGAATTACCTTGATATTGTGTTTTTCCCCGTAAGACCTTGAATTCAATCAGGGTAGGGGACCATGTCTTATCTACTTCCCAAGTCAAGCTCACTGTTCTGCACAGTGCAAATGCTTCACAAACATCAAAGAATTTTTTTTTTAATTGAGAGGGTAAAGAGAAAGATTGAAAAGAAATGAGCAAAGCACAACAATAAGGCAGCATGTAAATTAATACCAACTCCTTTGGAAATACAGCATGACTAATTCAATAATCTTTTTCTTAAGTCTCTGACATTAGGCCAGGAGGAGAACTTGGCATATTTCTTGCTCCTCACTTCCACTTCCCCCTTTCCCATTGTCCTTCAGCTACTTCTTTGAGGTTCATTCCACCTAGAGAAAGCATCCCATCCAGATCTAGATAGCTGTTATCTACCAGCTTCCAGGTCATTCTCCCTTTTTTTTCTCATGGAATTCAGTTCTTGGCACACAAGTCTTCCTTTTCAAGCCAACTACTGAACTTATACTGAAGAACTTTAATTGACATATTATTGTCCTCTCAAACATGCTGACATTCCACCTTATTCATTTCAAGATCTTCTATAATTAACATCTTCATTTCACATTAGTTCACATTTCTTTTGTCTAATTCAATATAAAACCAAAAAGTCCTATGGTTCATCTAGGGCTTGGCTATTGGTCTGTTTAGAATTGATTTTTTTTAAAGACTCATATGTAGAGCCTAATTTCCCTCAAGCAAAAGATAGGTATTCAGTAAATATCAGTAAGATGAAACAAGAATGTACACATATTTGCTTTTCTGTCAATCATATTATACTGTTGACTCATATTAAGTTTGTGGTCCACTGAAATCTCTGTGTCTTTAAAAATGATATTTTCTTTACAATTCAGTTTTATACAGGACTGATGTCATTTATCAATCTCTTTTTTAAAAAAATTATGTTTATCAAAAACCATATGATTATCTCAATAGATGCAGAAAAAGCATTTGATAAAATCCAACACCCATTCCTATTAAAAACACTTGAGAGTATAGGAATAAATGGGCTTTTCCTTAAAATGATTAGTAGCATCTACTTAAAACCATCAGCAAGCATCATATGTAATGGTGACAAACTAGAACCATTTCCAATAAGATCAGGAGTGAAACAAAGCTGCCCACTGTCACCATTACTATTTAATATTGTATTAGAAATGTTAGCTTTGGCAATAAGAGAAGAAAAAGAGATAAAAGGAATTAGAGTAGGTCATGAGGAAACCAAATTATCACTCTTTGCAGATGACATGATGGTATACTTAGAAACCCTAGAGACTCAACTAAAAAACTACTAGAAACAATTCACAACTTTAGCAAATTAGCTGCACAGTGCTAATTCAAAATAAATCCACATAAATCGTCAGCATTTTTATATATTACCAACAAAGTTCAGCAGCAAGAGATACAAAAAGAAATTCCATTCAAAGTAACAGATGATAGTACAAAATATTTGGGAATCTATCTGCCAAGGAAAAGTAAGAAACTATATGAACTAAACTACAAAACACTTTCCACACAAATAAAATCAGACCTAGTCAGTTGGAAAAACATTAAGTGCTCATGGGTAGGCCGAGCAAATATAATAAAAATGACAATACTACCCAAACTAATCTACCTATTTAGTGCCATACCAAACTACCAAGAAATTATTTTACAGATCTAGAAAAAATAGTAGCAAAGTTTATGTGGAAGAACAAAAGGTCAAGAATTTCAAGGGAATTAATGAAGAAAAAGACAGATGAAGGTGGCCTTGCTGTACCAGATCTAAAACTATATTATAAAGCAGCAGTCATCAAAACCATTTGGTACTAGCTGAGAAATAGAGCAGTTGATCAGTGGCATAGGATAGGATATCAGGACAATCTAGGCAATAACTTTAGCAATTTAGTGTTTGATAAACCCAAAGACCCCAGCTTTGGGGATAAGTACTCACTTTTTGGCAAAAACTGCTGGGAAAATTGGAAACTAGTGTGGAAGAAATTAAGGCTGGACCCATACCTAACACCACATACCAAGATAAGATTTAAATGGGTTTATGATCTGGATATAAAGAGTGATATTGTAAGCAAATTAGAGGAATGTAGTATAGTTTACCTCTCAGACCTGTGGGGATGGAATAAATTTATGTCCAAAGAAGATCTGGAACTCCTAATTGAACACCAGATAGATAATTTTGATTATATTAAGTTAAAAAGTTTCTGTACAAACAAAACTAATGCAGACAAGATTAGGAGGGAAGCATCAAATTGGGAAATCATCTTTACATTTAAGGGTTCTGATAAAGGCCTCATTTCTGAAATATATAGTGAACTGTCTTATATTTATAAGAATTCAAGCCACTCTTCAATAGATAAATGGTCAAGGGATATGAACAGACAATTTTCAGAGGATGAAATTAAAACTATTTCTAGTCATATGAAAAGTTACTCCAAATCACTATTGATCAGAGAAATGCAAATTAAGACAACTCACTACACACCTGTCAGATTGGCTAAAATGACAGGAAAAGATAATGATGAATGCTGGAGGGGATGTGGGAAAGCTGGGAGACTAATACATTGTTGGTGGAACTGTGAACGGATCCAACCATTCTGGAAAGCAATTTGAAGCTATGCTGAAAAAGTTATCAAACTGTGCATACCCTTTGACCCAGCAGTGTTTCTATTGGGCTTATATCCCAAAGAGATATTAGAGGAGGGAAAGGGACCCACATGTGCAAGAATGTTTGTGGCAGCCCTTTTTGTAGTGGCTAGAAACTGGAAACTGAAGAGATGCCCATCAATTGGAGAGTGGCTGAATAAATTATGGTATATGAATGTTATGGAATATTATTGCTCTGTAAGAAATGACCAGCAGGACGATTTCAGAGAGGCCTGGAGAGACTTGCATGAACTGATGCTGAGTGAAACGAGCAGAACCAGATCATTATACATGGCAACAACAATATTACATGATGATCAGTTCTGATGGATATGGCTCTTTGCAACAAAGAATTGTCTCAAACCAGTTCCAATTGTTCAGTGAAGAAAGCCATATACACCCAGAGAGAGGGATATGAAATATGGACCACAACATAACATTTTCATGCTCTCTACTGATGTTTGCTTGCATTGTATTTCCTTTCTCTGATTTTTTTTTCTTGTAGATACGATTTTTCTTGCACAACAATGATAAATGTGGAAATATATATACATGCATTCGACTTGTCAAGTATTTTAACACAATTAACATGTAGTGAACTTCCTGCCATCTAGGGGAGGGGAGGGGACTGGGGGGAAAATTTGTAACGGAAAGCTTTGTAAAGATCAATGCTAAGGAACTACCCATACATATGTTATGCAAATAAAAAGCTTTAATTAAAAAAATTATGTTTATTATTAATCTAACAAGCACCAACATTCCAACATACAAGGAAGAACAAAAGAAAGAGAATTGTATATGAAATTGTAAATTTATGTAACCTAGTTTTGTCTATTAAATTTATCTGTTCTTTTTTTCCCCTGAGGCAATTGGGGTTAAGTGACTTGCCCAGGGTCACTTAGCTGGAGAATGTTAAGTGTCTGAGGCCAAATTTGAACTCAAGTCCTCCTGACTTCAGGGATGGTGCTGTATCCACTGCGCCACCTAGCTGCCCCTGTCTATTAAATTTAACTTAATAATAACAAAACTGCCCAATTCATCATGGTTCACTTCTGAATTTACTTCTGACATCTGTGTATTTTTAAATATTTCATTTGATGCCCTTTTCTTCTTTTGTATCTATCACTACTTCTCTCTAATATAGCCAAACAAAACAACCTAATCTCTCCTTACTTAATATTCTATCTAATCACTTACAATTTTTCCTAACCCAGCCCACATAAATGAAGTTCATGAGGTTTTCCAAGTCTCCTAACTCTACTTTTGTGTTTGAATAATCATCTATATAACTCTAATGAAACAAATAGTAAGTTCCACTCTCCTTCACTATATTTTTTACCTCTTTCTTCAGGTTATTTCTTTACTGTCCAGAACTTCTCTCTGTCCCTGTCTCTGTCTCTTTCTTTCTGTGTATTTTATTCATCTACAAGTACATGTAAAAACATTAAGGAAGTTTTAAAAAGTATGCTTTAATCTGTATTCAGACACTATGAGTTCTTTCTTTGAGGTTGGACAGCATTTTTCATCACAAATCCTTCAGGGTTGTCTTGAATCATTGTATTGCTGAGAATAGCTAAGCCATTTACAACTCATCAACTTATAATATTGATGTTACTTTGTACAAAAGAACATTACATTTTACATCAATTCATGTAATCTTTCCAAGTATTTTTTTTCTGAGAGTGTTTTGCTCATTTCTTAGTGCACAATAGTATTCCATCACAATGACATACAAAATTTGTTCATCTATTCTCCAATTGATAGACATCCCTTTAATTTCCAGTCCTTTGCTATCAGAAAAGAGTTTGCATAAATATTTTGTATATATAGTTTCCTTTTTCATCTCTTTTGGGGCACAGACCTAGTAGTGGTATTGTTAAGTTAAAAAGAATGCATTGTTAAAAATATAAAAAAAATTAAAAAAAGAATGCATTGTTTTACAGTCCTTTGGATATAGTTTCAAATTGCTCTACAGAGTAGTTGAATCAGTTCATAACTCCACCAACAATGCATTAATGTCTCATTTTCCCCTTATCCCCTCCAAAATCTGTTGTTTTCTTTTTTTTTTCTGGCCCGTTAGTCAATTTAATAGGTATAAAGTAGTGCCTCAGAATTGTTTTAATTTAATTTAATTTTAATTGTTTTAACCAATAGTGATTTAGAGAATTTTTTTATGTGACTAATAGGTAGCTTTGATTACTTCATCTGAAAATTGTTCAGTTTCCATCATTTATCAATTGAGGGATGGTTCTTATTTTTTAATGAATTTGATTCAGTTCTCCATTTGTTTGAGAAATGAGGCCTTTATCAAAGAAACTTACTTCAATTTTTTCCACAGTTATAATTGTTGTATAAAACTTCTCTCTTTAAAAACTTAGGCCTGAATTTATCTCTGTTTATCTCTTGATTACTCCAGTTTAATTTCTTCCTTTCAGAATATAGTCACTAGATTTTTAGTTAGTCTTTTTGAGTTCTTCATTTTAGCTTGTTTTTAAGTTCCTTTTGTTCATTATATTTGCCTTTCAAAACTTCCTAACTATAGTTTTCTCCACAGGTATGCTTAAAAATTATTATGTTAAAATTAATTTTTCTTAATAATAGCATGTCCAGTTTATATATATATATATATGTATATACATACACACACATATGTAAAATTCATTGTTGAAAGTTAATTTCCTTTTTTGGGGATATATTACATGCCAGAATTTTTTTCCTTTCTCATAATTGACACACATACTCCTACATTGGAATAGCTAAGTCTTTCACAGTTGATTATCATTTCCATGTTGCTATTATTGTGTACAATGTTCTCATGGTACTGATTTCATTTTTCATCCGTTCAAACACCAGGTGTTTCTGAAACTACTCTCTTCAACACTTCTTACAGAACAATATTATTACATCATAATTATATACCACAGTTTGTTCAGCCATTCCCTAGTCGATATGCATTTCCTCAATTTTCAATTCTATACCATCACAAAAAGAGTTGCTATAACTATTTTTGTTCATATATGCCATTTTCCTTTCCTCTTTGGTTTATAGACTTAGTAGTAGTATAGCTGGTTTAAGAGTATGCAGTTTTATAGCTTCTTTGGAAATAGTTTCAAATTGTTTTTTAGTATGGTTAGACCAATGCACAATTACACCAATGTGTCTTAATGTATTTATTTTTTGAGATTCATTTCAGTATTTATTATTTTCCTTTTCTGTCATATTAACAAATCTGATTAGGAACATTTTTTCCTTATGATGATTGATAGCTTTGTTTTCTTCCTCTGAAAACTGTCTATTTATATCCTTTGAACATTTAACAATTGGGGAATGGCTCTGTTTGCAATATTTTTTTATTTGATATGTGAACTGTGAATCTAGGCAACCATATTTATTGATTCATAGCTGAGGTCTTTCTCATGGTGACATATGGATTCTATAGCTCTTTATTTTGCCCTCTGGTTCCACTATTGCTTGTATAATTTCCTGTGATAAGATATTCAGGATTTTTTTTGTTTTATCATGCTTTCTAAAAATATGGGAATTCTCCCTGTGATCTGTTTTCCAGGACATTTCCTTCAATAGAAACTATATTATGTGTTTTTCTGGTTTCTGTCTTTTATCATTGGTTTAAAACTTTTTGTTGTCCTGTTGAATTTTTGAGATAAGAATGTCTTCTGTGAGGAACAGGGACAAGGCCAGTGTCACTAGTATGTGGAAGGGATTGGAAAGGTGAGAAGGATCAAATGAGCAGTTGGTAATACCAAACTGGAGGTTGGGAGAAAAGCTAGGATTTGAGACATCCTTGTAAAGATGATTATTGTAACTATGGGAGCTTCTGAAATAAGTAAGGGAGAGAAGAAGAGGGCCCAAGATAGAGCCTTAGGGCTTAGCAGTGACAATGAAAAATTGGTTGGGAAGAGTGAGGCAGAAGGAGAGATGAAAACATAGAGATTGTGACTGGAGCTAGAAACTTCAGAGTTCAGGATCATGGAAGGAGAACACTTTTAGATGCTGGTCAGATCAAGTGGAGTGAAGGGAGTTGTCTTGGAAGCTGAGAGGATGACCTGGAAATCAGAGTTTGAAGGCAGAATGCAGTGGATAGAGATGGGGCCTAGAGTCAGGAAGACTCATCTTCCTGAGTTCAAATCTGGCCTTACTAGTTGTGTGATCCTGAGTAAGTCACTTAATTCTGTTTTTGCCTTACTATCCCTATCTATAAAATGAACTGGAGAAGGAAATGGAAAACCACAATAGTATCTTTGAAAAAAAAACCCACAACAAACAAACCCCAAATGTCCTCAAGCAGGAAGAATGTGAGCTGAGTGCTGAGCTTCTTGGAAAATGAGAGATAGTGACCCAGAAAATAATAAATAATGTGAAAAGGATTTAGACTGCATGGTAAAGATGCTAGGAAAAGCCTTAAAAGCTGTAACTTGCTTAGTGATAAAGGAATGATCCCAAAGTGAGAGTGAGGAGCAAGGGGTATCCCCACTTTTCCTTCTGGCTAAGTTATCTAGGCTGTATGAGAGAGAGTGTTGCTAGTACAGAAGAGGGCATCCAGGGATGCAATGCCTGAGGTAAAGATCCAGTTTTCTAATATCTCAAGGAGATGGAAAATATATAAAGTAAGGTCATCTGGAATAAAGGAAAGTTCATTAACAACAGGGTAGAAGCTCTAGAGGGCACAGTGGAAGGGGAGGGAAGAAAAAAGTATGGACTGTGGAGGAATATGGTTGTAGTGGAGAGGGATGAGAATATGAGAAAACATGTAAGGAGAGAATTTTTGCTTCAGTTCAGGATGATTCTGGATCTGTATTCATGGGGGATGACCAGTTGAATAACACCCTCATACTCTAGAGCAGGACTTAAACTTTTTCTTCCCATGACCTCTTTTTGACACTTAAATTTTTATACGACCTTGGGTATATAATTATACAAATCAAACATTTACTGATAATAAATCATAATTTTTAACATCTGCATTCAGTTATGATAGTCCATATAATGTTGTGATCCATATTTTAAGAAATTGGGCTTTATAGAACCAAGAGAACATTTTTCACAGTAACAATAAAATTATGTGATGAGCAATTGTGATGGATGAGGCTCTTCTCAATGTGATGATTCAAGGCAATTCCAATAGTCTTGGGATAGAAAATGCCATCTGCATCCAGAGAGAACTATGGAGACCGAATATGGATCAAAGCATACTATTTTCACTTTGTTTTCTTTCTTCCCTTTTGGTCTAATTTTTCTTGCCTAACATGACAAATATGGAAATATGTTTAAAAGAATTATACCTATTTAACCTATATCAGATTACTTGCTCTCTTGGGGAGGGGGGAGGTAAGGGGGAGAGAGAACACAAAGTCTTACAAAAATGAATGTTGAAAACTATCTTCACTTGTACTTAGAAAATAAAATGCTATTGAAAATTAAAAAAAAATTATCCCATGTAAAAAAATTGGGCTCTAGATTACTATGATGATTAAGTATGGAGTCAGTCTGGACTCCCCTCTACTTTAAGTACTGGTGGCAGGGGAAAAATTAAATGGAAATTAGATCTGCAGGAACTTGTCTGAACGCATGTTCTGTGCCTGACCCAAACTTCATCCCAAGATGGTGAGGAATGAGGCACATTTAGAAAATGATCAATGTGGAACAAGCACTCTGATTTTGACTTTTGAGTCTTTGAAAGCCTTTTATCTTTGGGACACACAGAGTTAGAGCAAAAGACCATCTCAGAATTCATTTAGTCCAATCCTTTCATTTTATGGTTCAAAAAAATATAGTCTCAGGACTTAGGATGACTTAAAATCCCTTTCAGAATTAGTTTTTTGTGACTCCTGTGGTTTTCTGGGAGGTCTGCATTGGTACTGTTGGACAGGTCCCAGGGCCTTAACTGAAGAGATATGGAAAATGTGATCAATTCCTGTTTCTAGTGGTTCTGAGACCTAGGAAACTGAATCTCATATACTTCTGAGTCGTGGAGACTCAGTACCTCAATGATAGTTGAGTCCTACTGGCCATTAGAGATATGCCTGATGATGGTTTTGTAACTCTTGAATTATGTTACTCTATAAGGTCAGAAGGAGGGAGGTTTTGATTCAAAACAGGGATGAATTTCTTAAAAGTGAAATCTGACCCACAGTGGAATAGGATACCTCAGGAGACAGTGAGTTCCCGTGAGATTGAAAGTATTCAAGCAGCTGGATGCTCACCTGTCAGGGAAGTTTTTGGTGAGACTCCTGTATGGAGCAGGAATTAAATAGATGAGTTCTAATGTCCCTTCTAATGCTGAGTCTCTTTGAAAGAAAGAAATCCATTTTAATTAGATAATTACATCCCACATTTTCCTACCACTTGCCACTTTGGGGTTGTTTATACCAATGTTTTAATCAAATTGTTGCTTTTTTGTTCTAATGGACTAGCGTGGCTGAGAACATTTCATAAATAGATCTATTTCCTTTGCCTTCATGTTTTTTTCTGGAAGTGGGGCGCCAGATAGAAGCATTTTTTGTTGGACAGATAGAATAAAGTATTAATTCAGGCTGTAAGCCAAGGTCCTTGAAAAAGCATCAGTCAGCCTGGCTCTAAAGCTACTCTTCCTGCTTTTTTTTTGTTTTTTTTTTTGTTTTTTTTTTTTTAAACAAAGTTCTTGTCTCTCTTTTGATGATAAAACAATTTATTTTTTTTGGAATTTTCACATGATACTGGGGAAGTAGAGTAGAGAAGTGAAATGAGAAGTTGCTTGCCTCTTACCTGTGTAAAATTGAGCAAGTCATTTTTACCAACACGGGACTCAAATTCTCCATCGTGAGGTGGGGTTGATGGTAGACTAAATGACCTCTGAGGTCTCCTCTCTTTCTAGATCTATGATCTGGTGATAGCTTTTATTCATGGGAAAGGGATGACCTAGATAAATGAGCACTGGGTTCCAACCTCTGCCATGTTAAAAGATGGAAGGGACCTTAAACAAATTATTGCTATGAACCTTGCTTTCCCCATTTGTTAAATGCAGATAATAACTCCTATCTCCTCAAAGGGTTATTGAAAAGGAATATCTTTTTAAACTATAAAATATTCTAATGCAAATTATTATTATTCATAATTGTCAGAATATTTTCCTAATTTGAAAAGCTAAGGGATGATTGTTTCATTGTGTTGCTTGCTTTTTAACTATAGTGTGGTAGAAAAAATTGGTTGAGAAGTGAGTAACTTGGACTGAAGTCCCAGCTCTGCCACTGCCTGTTTCCTTATCTGTAAAATGAGTGGATTAAATTAGTTGATTGCTAAAATCCCTCTCAGCTCTCAAGATCCATGATTCTGCAACAGGAAATCTGTTACTACCATATTATATCACTACAGAAGAGGGATGAGGTGAGAGTAGGAGGCTGATCTAGTTTAGTGTGGAGCAGATGACAGGTGTAAGTTCATCTCTCTCCTTTTTCTTTTGGGATAAGATCTTACCTTTAGATAAGGTCATGGACTTAAAGTCAGGATTCCTAACATTCCAGGTCTCCAAAGCTTATTAATTGGTGACCATGGGCAAGTAAGTGACAACTTCCCCATATCTGTAAAATAAGGTTAGCAATGCTTGCTCTGTCTAATAAGATTGAAAAAAGTGTTTTTTATTCTTAAAGTGGGGTCAGCTAGGTAGCACAGTGGCTAGAAGGCTGGGCCTAGAGTCATAAAGACACATTTTGCTGAGTTCAAGTCTAACCTCAGACATTTATTAACTATGTTACCCTGGGCAAGCCATTTAATCCTGTTCACCTCATTTTCTTCATCTGTCAAATGAGTTGGAGAAGGAAATGGTAAATCACTTCAGTATCTTTGCCAAGAAGCCTCAAATGGGATCTTAAAGAGTCAGACATGACTGAGATAACCAATAACACCACTCTTAAATTACAATAAAAATTCAAGTTAGTATTATTAATTAATGACCAATAAGTGTTAAGTATCTTCTATGTGTTAGGTACTCTGGTAGTTACTGGGTTTATTGTTGTTCAGTTTTGTCCAACTCTTCAGAATTCCATTTGGGGTTTTCTTGGCAAAGATACTAGAAATCTAAAAATATTAGACAATACTTATATATAAAGATCTTATATTTTAATGGAGGAGAAATCAAACATATGCATAAATATTATAAACACATGACAGTATTTATATTATATAATAATCTAATAAAATAATATAATCATATTACATATTATAATTATATATTGTGTTGTATCAATAACATTATAATGGTTATATATAATATATATAGATGTTTATCACAAATATTTTGGCCGTCAAGTGAAGTTCTTCTCAAAATAATCTTCATTGCCTACATTTATAATCAAAGGAAATGCTAAATTTCAATTAAAGGTTAGTGAAAATAAAGATAGAATTTTTTTTCTCTATCCTAGGTCACAGATTCCATGAAATCTCTTTGCAGATCCTTTAGGAGAACTCCAAGTGAGATTTCTCCATCCTAGAGACAAGATAAAATTAACCAGAGTAGAGCGAGTTGGGGAATCACATGGTGTACTTAAGGAAAAATTCTTTGAAAGCATTAGACTTGAGTCTGGGAGATGAGATTAGGAGGCAGCTCCAATGACCTCTAAGAAGTTATTAAGTAAGTACCTGCTATGTGCTAGACATTAGGAACACCAAGACAAAAATGAAACAATTCCTGCCCTATATGAGTTTACCTTCTCTGATAAAATAATACATCAGTAGATATCAGTTGATATGAAACACATGTAAAGTAAATACAATGTAATTTGGAGGGGACAGAAGAGGGATAGATCCTAGCATCTGGGGAGAAAAACAAAGGGTGGTGTGGATGGACACTAGACTGAATAGCAGAGGCTAGATTATAACTGAGGAAGATTAGACTGTCCTGGACTAGGGGAGGGAGTTTGAAAGTCAACCCTATCAGATCCTGATAACTTCTTGAGGAATAATTTTGCTTTAAATGAAATGGTAAAGTATTTGAAGCTTCCTTCCCCAAGTGACTACCTAAATCATCCCAATCTACCTATCTTCTTCCTGCCAAAATGACCTAATTCCTGGAGGGGTGATTATCTCATCTAAATTATGGGTTCATTATTTTATTGAAAGTAGTTCATACTATATCAAATTGCTTGCTTTCTTGGGGAGGGGGGAAGGCAAGTAAGTGAGGGAGAAAAAAATTGGAACTCAAAATCTTACAACAATAAATGTTGAAAGCTATGTGTAACTGGAAAAAGAAAACACTACTGAGAAAAAAAAGAAAATGGTTCATACTAAAGTGTGGGTGATTAATATACTTCATTCTTTTAAGAGGGTCTGCATTAATATAAGAAGCTATTTATTTATTGCCTTCTCTTAACCAGGGATTATATTTCATACTAGGAAACCCATAACAGAGGTAGGACCAGGAAAGCCATAATTGCCCTGAGTCATTATGACATTCCAAGGAAACCTGAAAAGAGGCAAGAGTTATCTTTATCTCTACCACTATTATAGTTCATATTTCATAGATGCTTGGAATTTAATGTTGTATTTAAGGAATCATTCCCTTTCTAGAAGTAATACTTGATTTTTTGGTAACATGAGGTTACCAAATTAAGCAGAATTAAGTGCATTTGAGTTACTGACTGTGTGGTTTTAGGGAAGTCATTTTATTTCTGTTTCTTTATTTATAGAATGAGGAGGTTGGATAAAATATTCTCTTCTAGCTTTAATATTTCATGTTCTGTGTTCCATGGTTTCCTCAACCTTTGAAACTCCGTGATCATAGAATTCAAGAGTAACTTCAGGGTTATCTTGTTCAACTTTCACACAAACCATAGCTTCCTTCCATAACCTTTTTGACAAGTGATCATCTTTTATTTGCTTAAGGATTTTTAGTGATGAAAAACTCATTTTCCTCCAGATCACTTACATCTATAGGAGTTCTGCTATTTCTTCTAAGTATCTTAGTATCCATTATATCCTGATAAAGTTGGCCATCTTGGTCCATGAATAATTTTTAACATGTCCCTCAGTATTGCAGTATTTGGGAAAGATTTTAAGGGTTTATGAGATGTAGACCAAAAAACCTAGGCCAAACTCAAATATATGATCAGCTGAATTTGCCTGACTCCTTGGCTTATTGGGTACATCATCATCTACTGATTAGAGCAGTGTAAGAAGGAGAACCTCAGAGATATGAAGGTGATAGAATTTCTGAGATATGACATCCATTCATACATTCATCCATCAGTTCATCAGTCCACCTATCCATTAAATCATCTATCCATCCATGCACATTTATTCATGCTGGGTCTAGGAGAGATAGACTTTTTCAAGACAGATGTTCAGGGATTAGGTGGTGGTGATTGCTATATATTCTCAGGCAGGAACAGTATCTCATTGCGTACCTGGAATAGAGGTCTTAATTTTGGTAAAGGATGCAAAAGACATGAATTGTGAAATACTGGGCAAATTGATTACCTTTGTCAGACTTAGTTTCCTTTTCTGCAAAATGGTGATCATATTTCATTTAATCCTTCTGAGCTTTGGATTTTTCATTGGGGAAGTGAGAGGAATGGACTATATGAGTTTGAGTTTTCTCCTAGCTTGAAATCTCATGATCTTATTCTCCTCGTGAGTTTTTGTAAGGAAAGCTCTTTATAAATATCAAAATAGTATAGAAATGATTTATAGTTATAGTTTTGTTAATAATATTATCATTCGGGGGTATGTATGTGGAAAAATGAGAATTATCTATGTTTTCACCCAATGGCTGCAACCTGTTCAGAAAGCTTGATTCTACCCTGTCTGAAAGAAGCTAAGGAAGCCAATCTTGGGAATCTACTGGGAATAAAGAATGTTAGAATGTGACCCTCAAGCATCAATTGGAAGCAAGTTCCAGGACAAAAGAGGAGGTCAAAGGTGGAGCAGAACTCCTAGTTCCCCCTTGAAAACATTTGGCTTCATCTGAATCAGCTAAAACCCAACCTGCTTCAAAAGATATTTAAAACTTGAGAAAAATGATAATTTATTCTGATGCATCAGAAGGGGAAAAAAAAAACTCTAACAGGTTGTGAATAATTCAGCTCTAATTGCTAGGAAAACTCTTTTCTTTCTTTTTTTTCTCTTTCTTCTTCCTTGCCTTTTATTTTATGTGGCAGTATTGGTAGATTTTTTTTTTGTTCCAGAAATTCTAATTGAGAAATATAATCCCAGAACTCAGTGTTTCTGAGCCATGACATATTTTTGGTGTTCCCGATGGGGGCAGGTGGTAACAATATGTGAGTCCATATAGTAGCCTGGTATCTCCTGACTCCTTTATGCTCATCATGCCCACAGGACTTTATATCAGGTTTGGTGCCCACAGTTGAGTGAGGGAGAATACACCTACCCAAATTCCCGGGAAACTCACATGTATATAGACTTAGAGGGGGAAGTCTGGAGTTTGTGCTTTTTTTGGAAATGTCACCAGCAGAGGATACTAGAGCATTTGGATACTCTAAAGCGGTGGTGTCAAAACTCAAATAGAAATATCCCTGCCAGCCAATTATTGACTTAGAAACCACAAATTAAAATGAACTGTTATATTATATTTTTATTTATTTTGTTAAACATTTTCCAATTACATTTTAATCTGGTTTGGTCTGCACTCAAGAGTTTTGTGGGTTTGACATTTAGATGGCCCTAAAGCTTCCAATTTCCCTCAGTTTGTCTTTTTAAAGCCTTCTATACCAGGACCCTGGCCAAATTTCCAGTCTCCTTATACTTGATATCTTTCTGTACTCTATATCTTCACTATTTTTCATGAGATAAATGATTAATCCTCCAGTATTAATAACTGATTTTTCAATTAGGATCAAAGTTTTCCCCCTTTTCTAGGTACTCATTCTGAAATCAGCCCCTGTAGTTTATTAAGGCAGTCTTTGAAGGACCTATAATGAATAAGGAAGACCCAGATCTATTCAAAAGTTAAAAGAAATATTAGTTTAGGTGAATTTATGAATTCTGTTCATTGTATTTTACTGAGAAAGGTCTGGGAAAATATAGATTCTCTCTTTTGTCAGATGGGTAACATGCAATTAAATCATATCCCCCAATCCCTCATTAGAATAACTACATCTCATTGTAATATTCATTCTCTTATTACTTGTTAACCAATCAGAATTAGTTGGTACCCTCAGGAAGATCCACTCTTCCGAGTATATAAGTGTTGAATGGATTCCCTGAAGGATCTTTGGCATTTGAGAGTGTCACTGCTCCCTTTTATTAATTATATGCTAGTCTGGTTAATAAAGTAAATTATTTCCCAGAACTTATATCTCTAAAACTATGTCTCTAAATACATTACAGTTGAAGAAGACACTGACCCTCATAATTTTCCTAGGCATAGGAGATATGACTAAAACCTTCTCCTTCAGCTTTACCTCCTGACTCCCCTCAAGTTTCCGCTAACGTCCTGTCTTCTTCAAGAAGTCTTTCCAATCCCCACTTAAAGCTAGTGCCTTCCTTCTGTGAACTATCTTCAATTTTTCCTTTATGTATTTTATTTGTTCATATTTCATTGTCTTCTTTGTTAGATTATGATCTCCTTGAGATTAGGAATTATCTTTGCCATTTTTATATTCCCAGAATTTAGTACAGAATTTTAGTACATGTAGCAGGTGCTTAATAAATGCTAGTTTACTGACTAACTGCACGATCTTACTCACTTACTAGACTGGATGATACATCACTTTTTCATTATGTCAAAATAATGTCCTAAAGCACAGATCTAATCATGATACTCCTTTGCTCAAGATTCTTCAGCAGCTCCTTAGTATTCTTTGGATAAAATAAAATTTTTCAGCTTGGCATTTAAAATCTCTGGAAATCTGTCTACCACTTACTTTTCTAGATTTGTTTCCCATTCTCCCCGACATGTACTCTCTGTTCCAGCCAGGCTGAACTCTTTGCTGTTTTCCAACTCATCATCACGTTTTTTCACTGTGCATTTTCATAAACTGCCCCCCATGTCTGGAATATGCATCCTCCTCAACTCTATGCCTTATAATGCCTAAATTCTAAACTCCTTCAGGGCTCAGCTCAGGTCCTATCTCTTATGATATTCTTTTCCTCATCCTGTTGGTTATTAGCGATCTCTCTCCTCAAATTATCTTGTATCCTTCTCATAGTACAAGAGGTCAGGAACAGTTTTGCCTTTCTATCCTCAAAATGTATTCTGTAACATAGCACCTTCAGTTGTTTGTTGAATTCATTTAATTATACCAGAAGTCCTGTGATGTTTGGACTTGCTACCCAAAGATCTGTGTTGAAATTCTGACTTTGCCCTTTGCTCTGTATGATTTTAGGTAAGTTATTTCCCCTGGTCTGAGTCTCAGTTTGGGATTACAGTGCTGGTGCTGCTTTCCTTAGTAGGTAAAATTATGAGGAAAATGCATTGTAAAGTGAATTTTAAATGGAAAACATCATCATTCCTTCATTGAAGTCCTTCAATGCTTTATTGTAGAATAGGGCTTAGTGTCTATGCCAGTGCAAATTTTGGCAGGTTCAGCCAAATTGGAAAGTCTGCAAGGATGGCCCTGGCAAGAAACTGTGCTTGTTGTCCAAAGATCAGTTTGGCTAAGTGCTGAGTGGTGTGTGCCTGGAAAGGCATCTACCACAGGACAATTTGGTTATATGGAAAATATAGAAATAGTCTATTCATGGTTGGATTTTGATCTGTAACAGAGGATGGAATATTCAGTAGAATCCCAGATTTAAAAATATATCACTTGAGTATTTATTCTCTGAGGTCACATAGTTGTGAAGTTGCATTTTATTTTGATCAGGATCTATGATTTGGTCTACTCTCCACCAATGTGGATCAACAATGGTTCTGAACTGATAGTCCTCGTTGCCTATGGTCACTTGGGATTAAATGTCTTGTACACTTGAACTTGGGTCTTCTTGACTTTGAAATTAATTCTTTCAGATCATTAGGCTGCCTCTCTGTGAGATTGAATGGGAGGACAAAAGTTGGGATAAAACAGAAAGCATTCATTAATTAACTGAACACTTTAAAAAATTGTCCATCATTCAAATACCTCTCCCCATTTAACATATATTAGATGAACATTCCAACCAACCCCCTTAAGTCTCTATTGATCAGTTTCTCACTGAGTAGGATAGGTATTTCATAAAATGAGGGTTATTTGAATATCAAAGCATCAATAGTGGTCCCTGGGAAAATTGAAACATTCCAGTGTTTTTGCAACAATGACATTTATGATCATTCTGAGAAGGTTAAATGTAAAGTAAAAGATGTTGTATCACACAATCATAAAGTTTTGTCAGCAAAATTATTCCAAAATCCCCACTTAAATTAGTTTTTGTTTATGTTAAGAATTATTACAAACACAATTATAGCTTAATTTTATTAAGCACAAGATAAAATAAGCTTATTATTTTATCTTATTTTTAGCTAGGTAGCACAATGGATAGAGCTCTGAATCTAGAGATAGGAAGACGAGTTCAAATCAAATCTCAGACACTTACTAGCCACAAGACCCCAGGCAAGTCACTTAGCACCCTTCTGCCTCAGTTTGCTCATCTGTGTGCATATACCTTCCTAGGTTGTTGTGAAGCTAAAATGAGGTAATAACCGTATGGTTCTTTGCAAACTTTAAAATGCTAAATAAACATTAGCTCTAATTATGGCCATAATTTAAGTTTTATGTTTCTAGATAAAGTTCAAGTAGAAGCTTTCCTTCATTTTTGCTATGAAATGTCGAGTGTGGTTTAAATGGATTCACTTTAAAATTTACTTATTTTGGGACTTCCTTCCGGGGGTGGAGCCATGGTGGCGGAGATCAGACAGGAGTCTCTGTAACCTCCTTTAACCTCCCCTCAAACCAACAACATATGAAGCCTCTAGACTGATTCTGAAGCAAAAAAATCCACAATATCTGAAGAACAACACGATTCTAGAAGAAGATACTCTGGAAGAACCTCAAAACAGGTCTGTTTTAATTGGGTAGGGGGGTGGTCTACTGAACCCAGACTGCAGCGCAGGGAGACCAGGGCAGGGAGCTGGAGCAGGGAGCTGGAGCAGGGAGCTGGAACAGGAGTCGGAACAGGAGTGGGAGCGTTGTGCTTTTCACACACCTGGGAGTCTTCTGCAGGCCTCTTGGAACAATCTGTCCTGATTGTGGGCAGGTGGTTTGGAGGGTCTGCCTTTTGAGGGG